>JANRGW010036679.1:0-27019 GCA_024733675.1 Psilopsiagon aymara | reverse complement strand
ACAGTCCCTAATGAAGGGTCCCTCCCCAGCATCCCTATAGGCCCCCTTCAGATACTGGAAGGCTGCTATGAGGTCTCAACGCAGCTTTCTCTTCTCCAGGCTGAGCAGCCCCAACTTTCTCAGCCTGACTTCATGTGGAGGTGCTCCAGTGCCCTGATCATCCTCGTGGCCCTCCTCTAGGCTTGTTCCAACAGTTGCATGTCCTTTTTATGTTGAAGACACCAGAATTGTACACAGTACTCCAAGTGAGGTCTTGCTTGTTTTCTGATAACATTGCGCCAAATATTTGGTATTTTATAACCAGCTTGTGTACAAAGCATTGCCGTTATGATTCCGGTAGCTGTCTGTTCAACTGCTCAACAGCTTTTGTTATCTAGGTACAATATTGACTGGATTTGAAACCAAAATAATGCCACTGTAGGTGATTTGGTGAAATACTCTAGAGGAGAAATCTCTGTGTAAAGCCCTGAACTTCAGTATTTCGAAGTAGAGCTTTGGGGTTTTGCATTTCAGGATTTTCTAGTTTTCTCTTGTTGTCCTTCTTTAGAAATCTCAACTAGATTTGTGGCTGATGTTTTAATTTGTATTAAAATATTATTTAGTAGTTTCAAGGTCGCTGTTTTGGGGGTTTTGTTTGGGGTTTTCAGGGGTTTTTTTAGTATCTAGTGAAATGTTTGACATGATTTCACAAGACACTGTTTAACTTAATGGAGGGATGCCAGAATTGATGTGTTGTGTTTTAAAATATAGGCACTTTTGTGTTCTTATATTAGTTTCACTTGTTAATAAGAAGTCATATATATAGTAATAATGTATAGTCTTATATAATATACATAAGGTAAATGCTGCAGAAGAGACAACCCTTGAGAAAAGTACTAGAAAGGTACTTTGCATTTAAGTCATTCAGTAAAAAAAGCTGGGGGATTTGCAGTATAAACAGCAGCTTCCCTTTCTTTACAGTCACAGTACTGTGATTACCAAGTGATTTGTGAGGAACAGTTACACCTGAAGACTGTGTATTGTCCATTTGTATGTAATTTGGGGGCCCTGTGGAATGATCTGATGTGTATCATGAGTTTGAAAAAATTGCCAGTTTCTCTTATTTGGAAAGGCTTAATAGTGTTCAACTGGAAATTTAAGATTAGAGCTAGCAACTAATCCTCAAAGCAGGTAGGTGGTAAATGGAGAAAGAGAAATTGTCAGAGTGATTGTGGGGGAGAGAAAACAAGAAAAAAGATGTAATCAAAACCAGGGGAAAAATGTAGATGTTGAGCAGTATGTTTCATAGGCCTCTCTGACTTATGAGTTATTAAATAACAGAGAATGAATAAAAATAGAGAATTTTGTTGGTGCTATACTGAATGTGAGGTAAAACAAGTCTATGTTGAAAATGTTTATTTCAGGAGCATATGAATTAGGTGAACATTGGCATTGAAATAGAGAAAGTAAAACTTCCTGGTTATAGAGATGATCCTAACCAAGTTTCCTACAAACCAAGTTTCCCTTTCAGGGAAAGGGCATGTCTTTATATGTATGTAGTAGATCTAGTTTGGTTGTCATTCTGTGTGTTTTCTTTTGTTGTTGTGATAGGGCTAGCACTGAAGAGAGCAGACCTGAAGATACTAGTGCTGCCTTTCTCCAGCCTGTAACCTTATCTGTGAAACACATATTCATGACATTGGACAGGATTTTGTGGGCTGTTGTTTTTTATGGAAACAGGAATCTTATTCCTCTTTGCAAGAAAGGGACCAGTGAGCAAAATCAGTGTTTGGTATACCAAAGTTTATTTACATTTCCAGGAAACTTCAGTTCCTTAAGAGTTGATTGAACTGCTCAGGGGAAAAATATGCAATAGCTGTGTTGTTACCCTGATTCTTTGATTGTCTTGTCTTAGAGACTTGAAAGTGTGTGTGGCCATGTTTTTTAACTTTACTGAATTATGAAAAATAAGCATTTGGAATTAGGTCTTGCAGCGCATAAAAAACCTCAACCAAAACCCAACCGAAGAAAGAAACAAAAACAAAAGGGAGGAAAGGGGGAAAGAAAATCCACCAAAAATTAAACAAAAAAAACCCCAACCAAACCCTCCAAACACAAACAACTCTTTCCCTCTTCCCCTAAAAGAAAAACCCACAACTGAAAAACATACCCATCTTTCAGGCTCAGTTGGTTTTTTATTCGTCTTTGACATGGATAATGTTTATGGTAAATACAGTTTGGCAAGGTTTAGCTACAAATTGTGTTTAGAGATACTGTAAGACCAGAGTCACCTTTTTGAGATAGAAGTGCAAATTCTATGATTCTAATTTACTGTTTGAGTGTAATTGAAACTAAAGTGCATGACTTCAACAGAGGCAGTGGCTTACGGTACGATTATCAATTCAGCCACCTATAGAAGAAATTGTGTTCTCAGAAACTGTAATATTCAAATTCAGAAGTCTTCAAAATTTGAATTTCTCATTTTTCTTTCTGAATAATTCTTCTCCTAGAGTTCATTTTTCTTTGTGCATGCACAAAGATTTTATTATCATGTAGAGCTAATAAGAAAACCAAACCCTAGTTTCTTTCACATAAATTATACGCTCTTTTTTTTATTTGTTTAAGGAATCTTTAACTGTTTTAAGGATACATAAAAAAAATTTGCTTTCAGTTTTTAGAAGATTAAAATCGACCTAATTGTCTTAAATGTCAGCATCACTGAAGAAAAAGGTCAAAGGTATTGATTCTCTCCCCACCCCCCATAATTCACCAGAACTAAATTTGCACTGAAGTTATTGGGAATTGGTTTTATTATCCAGCTTAACTAAAATATTTGTTCTTTCTGAAGGAATGTTTATTTGAGCTGTGAACTTTCTTTCTCAAAAGTACAGAGACACTCAGCCTCTGAAGTTAATGACTTATAATGACTGTGGGGCAATAACAGTATTTTGAGAGTAGAATTTTGAGAATAGAGCATCTATCGACAGATAATTAACACTTTTCCAACATGTTATTTGTGCCAAAATTAAATTAAAGACACAAGATTGTTTCTTTGCCAAGTATTTGATTATTGTTTGCAAAGTGATCTTAATGTGTTAGCTGTATGGAGTAGCTTAATTTTGATTTATTTGTTAAGGTAAGGAGCTGGGTTTACTAGGGGAAATTAACTCCTCTAGAGAGACTGGTATTGGGACGGAAACTTATTTTCTTTGAACTTTTATGACTTCACCATTTCACCCTGTTGCCATCTCCCTGTTGAGAAAGAAGGGCAGAAACAACTCTGAATTTCCTTTTTATATTTGTTTTTCTAAGCTTGTCATGGCTTTGAAAATTCCTTGTGGAAACCATTTTCTCAGGAAAGAATGCACCCAGTGCATTGTGTCTGCATGCCGTGGAGAAGGAGGTGGTTTGTTGCAACAGCAGCTCTTGCTTCAGTAATATACCATTCATATTTACAACAAAGACAACACACAGAGAAGGAGAAGTGCTATTTCCTGGAAGAAAGCGTGAGAGGCTGTGATAATGCAATCAGTTAGTAGATTTTAAAAGCAACACATTTGCTGCTAGCTTTTGTGACCCGTCTTGTGAGCTTTTCTTTGTTTGCTGAATGTACTCAGTAACATTGTGTGTGATGGCTCATCTCCTTTCCAAAGGATATTGTATGTCCAGGTCTTTAACTTTTTTTTTTTTTTTTTTGACGTTTGTTGCAAGTGTAATATTGGTCCCATAGTGAGTGGTATTTTTTTGGCTAAATGAAGATTAAAAAGATGAAAATTCTGAAGTCTTTTGGGATTTCCTGCATGTTGTTACATTAGCATGGTTCATTAAATTGGTCACTAACCGTATCTGTTAGGAAATCTAAACTCTTGTTCTGCTGAGATTAAGCAGCAATTTTGTGTGTGCTTTCAGTTGTCAGAAATCTTGGGGAGCATTAGAAACTCAGCTTTTGAAAATGTACTTCACTAATGAATCGCTCTTTCATTTTTCCCCCAGCAGGTTCGATCTGTGGATGAGATGAATCATGAGTTTCAAGCTCTTGCCCTAGAATCTCGGGGAATGGGAGAGGTAATTATTGACAGCTGAAAATCCAGTTGGTTGGAAATGTTGATTAAAATGAAGAAGTCTTAAATAATATTATGTGAATCAAAGGTCTTCCCTTAAAACTAAATGGATTTTTCAGTCAGCTGAAGATTTCTGTTCTGAGGTGAAGATAAACTAAGTACCTTGAAGAGCACTGGGATGGTTGTTCACTGGATCTACTGCAGTACTGTGTAGGTCTGATTTGATGACCGATGCTCTTGGGAAGTGACAGGGAAATTTATTTGAAAGTTTGTGTAATTCTGTGAAGTGGGACATGTTCTCAGTGTCACTGTATCTAAGCTAGTGAAACAACTGCTTACTACCTCTGAGAAGCCAGAGACTGGGATCTGAAAAAGGTTGGACTCCAGAAAAAGTGCAGCTGGCATACCCTAGCAGAAATATGTGGTTATTTACTGGTAAATTTGCTGCTAATTACTCCGTAAAAGAAGATTTTTAACCAGACTGCAATTATATAATTTAGCTGTAGGGAAGAAGGACTTACTTGTTTAGTTTCTTTGTGATTTTTTGCTTGGTTCGTGTTTTTTTTTTGTAAAGCCAGTCTACTTGGAGGGATCAGGGAGGATGACTTGGCTCCTTCAAGTGCAGTTCCAGGAACAGTTGAAAGTAAAAGTAATCAACGTGCATTAGGGTTACTTGTCCTGACAGGGCATGGTAATGAAATAAATTCACATTGAACATTTTAGGTTGGATATGAGGAAGAAATTCTTTACTGTGAGGGTGGTGAGGCACTGGAATGGGTTGTCCAGGGAAGTTGTGAATGCTCCATCCCTGGTGGTGTCCAAGGCCAGGTTGGACAGAGCCTTGGGTGGTGTGGTTTAGTGTGAGGTGTCCCTGCCCATGGCAAGGGGATTGGAACTAGATGATCTTCAGGTCCTTTCCAGCCAAACTATTCTATGATTCTGTGAACTAAGATTTCAAATAAAGGTCTTTTTGTTTTGCTGGGTATTTACCTAATTCAGTTGACAGTTGAACTAGTGACAATATTTCAGCTTAACTTTCTTAGAATGATAGGATCATGATCTTTATGGAAACCATAACTTACTATTAAAAATCAAATGCCATTTTGTAGTGGCTGAATGTGTCTGGGCTGGCACATGTCTATTTTTGATTTTTTTTACTGCAGTGAAGCATTTAACCAGTCAGTTGGCTTTTCAGCAATTTTTGCTTCATCCAGAGTTTGGTATCTGTCTTTAACTGTCTGTCTTTGAAAAAGCACTAATAGATGAAGGCCTGTTTTTCAGGAAGCTGAGTAGCTACACGGGGTATGCTGGCTTCTTCCTGTCCACCCCATCCCCCCCCACCTCTAAAAACTCCTTTTGAGAGGTAAAGGTGTTAGTAAGGTATGTGGGATAGTACCAACAGTTGTGATAGCGTGGATGGGTAAAATTCTTACTGATATTTGCCCCCCGTGAAGTACTCTGAAAGATTGAAAGCAGAGAAAGTGAAGGATTGCGCAAATGCCTGGGTATTAAGTTGAGGTATATGTGACTGCTCATACAGATCTCAGGTTGAGGGACATATTTCCACATGGTTATGATTTTATTTGTTTTCATGGTATTCTGTGGATCTGTGAAGATGCTTAAAAAAAAAAAAAACCCAACAAAAAAAGCACTAGAAACTCAAAATCCAAACCCCCCCTACATAAAAGATTCCAGAGTTCTGTTACAGTACTATAGCATCAGAATTTGGTTTTGTATCGTGACCCTGCACTTACTAGGTTATTATGACTTTGATATCAACAGTTTCTTACAGGTATCTTGGGGTAATACAGTTTCACATAGGTAGGCTGAGTAAGTCAGTAATTTTCTTACTATATTGCACAGCAACAAAGTAGTTCTGGAATAATCTTGGTTTTTATTATAACCTTCAAAAATATTATGGGAAATGTGTCAAATACCCTTGTAAGCTAGAACTGGTAGTTGTATGTTCTTAAGTGCTGCTCTCCTGTCTACTTTGACAGATGTGAAAGGCGCAGGTCATGCTGAGTGATCTGCTTCTAGCTATTGGGAGGTTGTTCTCTTCCTCATTTTCTTTGTCTGGATAGATATTATTCCAAACTGAAATTTATTTCTTGTTCATAATTCTAATCCTTCTTTGTCTCCCCCCACCCCCCGCCTTCTGGAAGTCAGTATTTGGCATTAGGAGGCTGTTAAGTCTTGATTTTCACATCATTACTAAAACCAAGACTGTCTGTGAATCCTGAGCAAGTATCGCTTCCATGTGCTAATGTAAAGTAATATAGTACAAAATCTGTTTTCATTATACTGTAACACATTTTGGAAATAATACTTGCTGGAGATCCTTCTGTTAAGCAATCCATCTGAGCTGCATTCAGATGGAGCCTGGTCTCAAACACTCTCAGGACAGCATAACGTGAGCCAGTTGTACTGTTTCCTTGATCTGTTTCTATCTTGCAATTCTTTGTTAATTTATTCTGTAAAGAAACAGTAGTTTTATTAGCAAGAGATCTGCTGATTGCAGGCATCCTTCTCTAAATGTTCTCTGAATTTTTAGCTTTTAGGTTGGTTATGCACAAATAATGCCTCTGGCTTCAGCTCCCAAAAGCTATCATGACCCTTAAGGTCATGATAATACTCTGAAGAAATAACGACACATGGTGCTGTTTCTCTTCTCTAGGCATCTGTTGTTTGCTATTTCAGGGCCAGCACAGTGGTCTTCAGGACTTTTTGTGTAACCTAATGCAGTCTTACATAAAACTTTCAGCCAAAGAGAATATAAATATTTTTTGATAACGTCTATTCTTATAGTAACTTAGAGGGTCAAAGCACACAGTGATTTCATTTTAGGGATAGTGTATACATTTCTGGTGTCAAAACTTCATTCAGAGAAATCATAGAAGTCTCTGTAGGATTAACTTCTGATCCTGAGACTTAAAAAATAATTCAAGGGCCAGTAATTGAGACTGTGCAGTTACTTATCAGAGAGCTGGTTAAGAGGCAGCTTTAGCGTAACTGATTGTGTAGAAAAGGGCTTTATTCATCTGCCAGAGACATAACAAAGGTCAGTGTCAATACTAAAAAAGACATTTTAGTGTACTGTTGTAAGAAATAAGGCAATATTTTCCATTATTTTGAATTAGAATTGGGTACATCTCTGTGAAGTTTCTTTTTTTCTTGGGTTAGATGCAGGGAATGTTGAACATAACACGTTACCGAAGCATGATGATTTTAGCTACTTGGATTAATTTGTGATGATTTCTTGGTGAAGTCTATTTCAGTAAAACTAATTAAGTGGGGTTTTTTTTTCTGATCTGTTAAAGAGGATCACTTGTTTTGGTTTTCTGAAAAGTACTCTTTCTTGAGTTCCATCATTAAGATGTTGATTGCTGCTTGGACTGCTGATTTACATGGCAAGGCAATAATTTAAACATTCCTTTAAAAAAAGCATCATATATGTCATACCCATTATCTGTCAAAAAAACCCAAAGTAAATAGTAAATCACTAGCCCTTGCAGGTGCAAAATTATAAACTTTGGGAAAAATCCATTCATTTAAATACATGAGGGCTTCTCTTATGTAGCATCTTTAACACAAACCTTTCTGTAAATCTGTTTGATGTTTAATAGGATACAGTTTAAATTTAGCCTTGTGAGGTATAGATGATGCATTATGTTTTGTGTTAAAGGTACCATATATTCTTTGTGTACCAGAGTACATGAAGACTGAAAGCAGTGGAATTATATCTGAAATTTGAGAGTATGCATATTTGTGTATTATTTCTAACATTGTGTTGCCTGGACACCTGGTAGTGGAATTTATTAATTTCAGGCTAAGCACACTTTAAGGTAACACTCATCTTATGACATCCAGGATGTTACTTCATCTGTTTTATATGGTTGTGTTAGGTTGTGACACCTTCTCTTTGGTATTTCTTATAGGGCTTAGCTGGACACACATTTGAACTTTCGTTAAGACTGAATTTAAAATAAACTGTGATTCTCTTTCCAAAACCAAGGTTTCATCGATACTAAATGCTTGCATCCTGATCTGCCACTATCCTACAAAATGAAAAATAAATAGTACTGTAAACTTGTTACAATATAAAGCTAAAAAGGATGAGTAGAGTGCATAGGCTGATCTGAAATTTATAATCTTTTGCATTTAGTTGAACAGTGGTTGTAAGATTCCATGAATCTATTTCTGTGTCCTCTGATGGCTAACTTCATCCTTTAAATTCAGGGTAAACTTCATATCCTAGCGCTCCCAAAGTGTGCTTGGTTGACATGTAGTAATGATTCTGCCATGCATTGACAAAGTGGGCATCTCAGCTGGGGCAGGTTCTAGCAGTGTAGTGCTCTTGCAAGTCTAATACCCTCCTATAGTTTTGTTGAGCTTTGGCTGTTAATCACCCTCCACCCTGAGTCCTATTCTAATGAATTTAAGTAAGGAGCCCATGGATGTTAGTAGGTTAGGTAGCCAAAATACCTCTGGTAGAAGCTCTTGGCAGCACAGAGAAACAATTGTCAGTCCTTAAGTTACTCCAGAGAAGTTTTTGCCACGTCTGTTTAAGTGTTAATATTGGGGCCTGGCAGTTTTACTCTCTTCTTGAAGCTGTTTTTATGAGCTCTTTCAATGCTACACTAAAATACCTAAAAAAAGTACTCTTGTTATTAGTTTCACCAAGGCTCATACTAATTATCTGTGAGGTTCAGAAGGGGTTTTTTTTAGTTATTCAAGTAACAGGAGAACTAAAGCTCCAGAGCATAGTTGTGTATTGCAAACAAAGTATTATCAGGTTATCTGTTTTTTCTAAATTTAAAAGATTCTGAATTGAACATTAAGTTTTGCAAAACCTGATGGATTTCAGTGCCACCTTCCTTATATTTTTCTTTTGCATGTTGCTGTCACTGTAGTTTCAATTTCAGAACTTGTAAATTATGTAATATCTAGTATGAGAATACAGGCCTTTAGTTACATATTGAAGAGAAAATGCAATATGCAGAGTTTGGCAGTTGCATGGCTACCAATGGGAAAAGCTAGAGGAATAAAGTAAAAGCTCTAAAATAAAAGTAAAAAGAATGTTGGCATTTGAGGTCTTTTTTTGTTTGTGCAGTGCTTCTGTCAAGTAACACAAAGTCTTCTCAAAGACAGTACAGTGCTGTGTGGTCATGCAGGTGGTACTGGTCTGAGTTTAAACTTTCTGCTTTATGAATTATACAGCTAAATGGAATCATTGGTACGTGGAAATTAAATTTTGAATGTCACAAATCTGTAACCAGCTGATCCCTGTGGTCTAAAGGAGCTGACTTGACGCCGTGTCCTAAAATTTGGAACATGGTGCATTTCTAAGGGAACAGAACTTAACAATGGATTGCTGCTGGTTCTGATTATGATAGCATTAGTTGAAGGACAAACTTTTGAACCTGTGTGGGAAGAAGGCAGTGTTGGTTAAAGTTTGAGAGGATTGACATGGTTTAAAACAGGGATTGATCAGTTTTTCTCACAGCTGCTTCTGTATTCTTCATTTCTTGCTCATGACTTCAGAATCTCAGTCTTGTTCAGCTCATTTAAGCAATGTCTTTATACAGTATCTGCTTCAGTAACGGAACTTTTAAGTGTTTATTCCTTGACAACATGTGCTTCCTTATGTACAGCTGACTTTGTTATCTCATATTAATTACTTGCATATCATAGAATACTTAGGGTTTGAAAAGACCTTAAGATCGTTTAGTTCCAACACCCCTCCCATGGGCAGGGACACCTCCCACTAAACCATATCACCCAGGGCTTTGCACAGCCTGGCCTTGAACACCAATAGGAATGGAGAATTCACAACTTCCCTGCACAACCCATTCCAGTGCCTCACCACCCTTACAGTAAAGAACTTTTTCCTTATATCCAATCTAAACTTCCCCTATTTAAGTTTTAAGTCATTACCCCTTGTCCTATCACTGCAGTCCCTAAGGAAGAATTCTCCCCCCCCACATCCCTATAGGCCCCCTTCAGATACTGGAAGGCTGCTATGAGGTCTCCACGCAGCCTTCTCTTCTCCAGACTGGACAGACCCAACTTTCTCCGCCTGTCTCCATGCAGGAGGAGCTCCAGCCCCCTGATCATTCTCGAGGCTCTCCTCTGGACTTGTTCCAACAGTTCCATGTCCTTTTTGTGTTGAGGACACCAAAACTGCCCACAATACTCCAAGTGAGGTCTCACAACAGCAGAGTAGAGGGGCAGGATCACCTCCCTTGACCTGCTGGTCATGCTCTTTTTGATGCCGCCAAGATACAGTTGGCTTTCTGGGCTGCGAGTGTGCACTGCTGGCTCATGTTAAGTATGTCAGACGCGACAGTGTTGAACACTGCACAAGTCCAGGTAGATGACATCAGCTGCTCTACCCCTGTCCATCAGTTCCGTAGCCCCATCATAGAAGGCTACCAGATTGGTCAGGCAGGATTTCCCCTAGTGAAGCCATGCTGGCTCTCACCAAACACCTTGTTGTTTTTCATGTGCCTCAGCATGCCTTCCAGGAGAATCTGCTGAAAGATTTTGTGAGGCACAGAGGTACGGCTGACTCCTCTGTAGTTCCCCGGCTCATTCATTTTCTCTTCTTGAAAGTGGGGGTTATATTTCCCTTTTTCCCATCATCGGGAACTTCACCTGACTGCCATGATTTTTCAAATATGATGGACAGTGGCTTAACAACTTCATTTGCCAGCTCTTTCAGGACCTGCGGATGGATTTCTTCAGGTCCAGTGGACTTGTATATGTTCAGATTCTTAAGATGGTCTCGAAACAGATCCTCTCCTACAGTGGGCCCAGGGTCTTCATTCTCATAGTCCCTGTGTCTGCCTTCTGAGACTTGAGTGGTGTGGTCAGAGAATTTGCCAGAGAAGACTGAGGCAAAGAAGTCATTAAGAACCTCAGCCTTCTCCAAATCCAGGGAAGCCAGTTCTTCTGATCCAGTTCTCCAGTTCCTCTGGAGAGGGCCTACGTTGTCCTTAGCCTGTCTTTTATTTGCAATGTACCTAGAGAATCTCTTCCTGTTATCCTTAACATCCCCAGCCAAGTTTAATTCTAAGTGGGCCTTAGCTTTCCTAACCTGGTCCCTAGCTTCCCGGACAACATTCCTGTATTCTTCCCAGGCCGCCTGTCCTTGCTTCCACCTTTCATAAGCCTCTTTTTTCCTTTGAATTTTCCTCAGCAGCTCCTTATCCATCCAAGGAGGTCTCCTGGTCCTCCTGTTGCACTTCCTTCCAGTAGGGATGTATCACTCCTGAGCTTACAGCGGGTGATGCTTGAACATCAACCAATAGTCTTGGACCTCCCTGGCCTCTAGGGCGATATCCCATGGAACCTTACTGAGCAGGTTCCTGAAGAGACCAATTCTGCTCTCCTGAAGTCCAGGGCAGTGAGCTTGCTGCACACTCTTCTCACTGTCCTGAGGATCTCAAATTTGATCTTCTCATGATCGCTCCAATCAGGGCTGTCCTGGAGAGTCACATTTCCAAGCAGTCCTTCCCTGTTCGTGAGCACAAAGTCAAGCACAGCACCTCTCCTTGTTGGCTCCTCTATTACCTGCAGAAGGAAGTTGTTTGCCACACAATTGAGGAACTTCCTGGATTGCTTGAGCCAGGCCGTACCATCCCCTCCAACAGGTATCAGGGTTGTTGAAGTCCCCCATGAGAACAAGGGCCTGCGAGTGAGAGGCTGTTCCTATCTGTCTATAGAAGACTTCATACACCTAGTTGTCTTGGTCAGGTGGTCTCCAGGAAATACAGGAATATATTGTCTAGCTTTGTTAAACAAAGGAAGTGATCCAGTTTTCAGACACATAGATGCTCTAAGTTATGAAATTGAATTATATTGATGATATAGCATAAATTGCAGAACTGGGTTTTGGTTTAGGGTTTTTTGTTTGGTTGGTTTTTCATTAACACATTGCTAAATATTTATTTTTGAGCACCTCTTTGATGTAAAGATCAATATATATGAGACTCCAAAAATGCAATCACGGGAAGACAGATAATTAGTAAAGTGTAGTTGAGAAAAATTAAAAAGCACATGTAACACAGCAGAGTGAAAAGCAGGTTTTATAATAAAACAGAGGGTTTCAACTTTGCAGAAGCCCTGATCCTAAACATGTCTTCCCAGGAGTAAGTGCTTGCAAATATCCAGAGATTCCTGCTTAGTACATGTTTTTTTCTCCCAAAATTGTAATTAATTAGTTTTAAAGAGATGCTAATCTTTCTCTTTGTCATCTTATTCCTACCGACGGATGGGAACAGCAACTCAAAATGCTTCCTAAAATTGAAAAAGCATGACTCCCCCTGCCATGGGCAGGGACACCTCCCACTAAACCGTGTCACCCAAGGCTATGTCCAACCTGGCTTTGCACACCGCCAGCGATGGAGCATTCACAACTTCCCTGGGCAACCTCACCACCCTTACATTAAAAAATTTCTTCCTCATATTCAATCTAAACCTCCCTTGTTTAAGTTTAAACTCATTACACCTTGTCCTATCACTACAGTCAGTCCTTTCCAACCCTAACTATTCTACGATTCTATGAGATGTCCAGTTAAGAAAAGCAATAGTCACAGACCCTTAAAACCAACTGAAAAGATTAAGAAAAGGATCCCTAAAAATTTAGGACAGACATGAAAATAAGTACAAAGGCTTGTCTTATTTCTTATGTGCCTCTAAAAAATAGATTTTTTTTTTAATTAAAATACTCTTTGCATCCTCATCAATATTCAAAATATTTCAGTTAACCAATTCCTCTGTTCTTTTGCCATATATTGTTGTTAAACAAAAAAGTACTGCTATACAGTGCAGTCATGTATGGCATCAAAAGAAGCTCCCTTTCCCTGTTTGACAGCTGCTGCTAAATTAAATCTGTGTTTTTGTGGATCCTGAGTTATATACTGTAATCTCAAAATCAACATTTTTCCCTATGAATTCAGCAGGCGGAAAATCAATTTATCAATCAACTATTAAACTCCCATTACTTCACATAAGGAATTTGAACAGTCACTTAAGAGGTGAGCCAGAAACATGTTACTGCTAAATACTTTCCCAGACAGTTTATACTTCAAAGTACATTTCATATTATAAAGAATATATAATCTGCTTGCAGTTTTTCAGATTCAGAAACGTTGCCTGTTTTTCAAATAACTGCATGGAGATTTCTGACTCCCTTTCACCCACACTTTAGGCCACAAGTATGATCATCTGAAACCTACCAAGCACTGCTGTCCTGAGCCAGGTGAATTCCCAGCCACCTGCAATGATTTCAATTTGTTTTAGTGACTTAAACTAAACTGACTTTCATTACGATATAGAAAGTGAATATGAGACTAAGTGCTTATGGAGCATATAAAACAAGCTGCTGGAGACTTCAATCAATGTTAATATTTTCTTCTATTAGAAACACACAGCGTGAGTAACACATACAATGCACTACTCAGAAGGTGCAGATGACTAAATTAAAAGCATAAACTTGAGCTCAAGAGAGGTCTTATCAGGAATCCAAATACTGCACAAGAAATAGAAACCAAAAAGTAAGAAAGAGCATCAGAGATTCTGGATGAATTAATGTTGAGAAGGCAACCCAGAGGCTTTAAGGGAAAGAGACCACTAAGAATACATTATTTTAACATGTAAGTCAGTCTTCCATTCTTTTCTTACAAAATTTCAGTCAGCAATCCTCTTAGAAAAAAAAAGCATTTGACAGATTTGGTTAGTATGTAATCCAGGTGGAAGATCAGAGAGACCAGTTTCCTAAGTAAAACTAAGTTGTAGGCAAGAGGAAGAAAGACCATATCATCCAAAGGATGCCCCAATAAATTCTAAGATGCAGCACAAAGTATTTCAGCAATGTGGAGAAATAAATATGCGATGGAACGTGATGACGTATACACAGCCATGTATTTCGTACTTATAAGTACTTCCATCCATGAAGAACCACCTACAGAAAAAGAAGAGGTCGGTGTGAACTGCACTTACAGATAAGACCGTCAGGTTCTGTCCACAATTCCATTCTGATTTCATAGCACACTCTAAGAAAACAACCTCTCTCCCCCTGTGCTTCAGCTAGACTGCTGGTAACAGAGGCTGTACAAACAGCTGCTTACCTGTCAAGACAGAAGGGAAACTTACTTCTTACTATTCATGGAGGGATTTGAGACCTTACACTAATAAATAACACAATACAACAAGACATCACAAGTCATTCCAGATCATTTAAAAAATCTACCAGCAAAAAAAAAAAAAAAAAAAAAAAAAGATGCAAATCTATTCCACTTAGTATTAAATAGTTTGCAGTTTTGTGCATAAAGATATTCCTTCCTAAGATTAGCAAGGAGTAGGTACTATGAAATTTCTGCTATTCTGAACTGGCACTGACCAAGAAGTTCACCTGTTATTTTGAGATCATTCACCCATGTTAATGTCTGCAGAGTAGGATAGTAAGTTTCTATTTGTATTATAGCCAGTAGCAGACTCAATATTAAAAAAAAAAAAAAATAAAGAAAAAGCCCCAAAACACACACACACACAAAAAAACCTACTCCACAAACCACACAAAACCAAAGAATCCAAGCTCCCCTGAATTTCATGACCACCATAGTATTTATGTTCACTAGCTGTATTCTGAGAAGTGCTATAGGCAGGTGGATACATCTTAAATGCTTCAACCACAATAAAATAATTGCTTTTGACAAACTGGCAAAGTGATGATGTACCATGAAGGTGGCAAGGGAAACCTAATAAAATTAAAAAAAAAAAACAACCAGGTTCCAACTGCATCCACACATTATACCCATCTATTATCCACCAGAAAGGTAAAATAGGCTAAATGACACAAGTACCTACTGTGCTCACAGACAGTAGTCCCTTTCCTCTGTGATTAATAACTTTGATATTTATGACAAGTATCCTATTGTTTTGCCCATCCTTTTATTAACAACTCCATAAAACACATCTTAAAATGTCAGCTGGGAACATTTATATTTGTGCTTACAAGTCTCCTGCACAAGGAGACTGACTAGCCTTGCTGCAGCCTGTCCCTGACAGTAAACTCCAGGACTGGATGGAATGGTAGCACCAGAGGAGCAGGTAGTACCTGATCATTAGACTAATATTATGTGAGTGCCACCTGTGTTTAATGAGCAATGAGATGAGCAATTCCTGACTTACTTAATTTCTGCTGACTTCAGTGAATTTTCAGAAAATACTAAATCTAGATTTATTCCGCAGCTTCATCTTAAGCCTGAAGTACTAAGACAGAAAATATGACTAATAACCCCCCTGTCCATCTGTTCATGTGACACTACAAGCTTGAGGAGGTTTTATTGCCGATCCACCTGACTGATGTGCTTTTGATTCAACTCACCTGATTGTTGTGCTTTAAAATATAGGGGGTTTTAAACCTGTCTAGAGACAGAATCTCAAACCATCTAGGGTGGTGAAGTGGTACTGGTTATGGGGGAGACTAGCACAGCCATATTATGTGGATTAAATTGAAGGATATCACATTCCCTAAATTACGTGAAGGGTCTAGGGAACAAAGTGATCTGCAGCCACATCCACTCGAACATCCACTCTCTACCTCATAGGTATCCATTGGTTTTAAAGCCTACTGAAGTGTATAATATGTTATAAACAAACATTAGGACACTTTGATGAAAGGAAAATAAATCTCTCGCATATGGTATAGGGAGAAGCGCAGCTAACTCACAAGTTTTCATGATGAGTAAGTAATACAAAATAACAAGGGGAAAGAAGCAGATGACCTAAAGGTCAGCTTTAAATTTTCATCTTCAGTGATTTATCCATTCATCCTAACTACCTCCTTAGTTAGATATAATTTGTTCAGTGCTTTAACAGCATCTAACCAAAGTTGTTTTGCCTTATTATTACCAAGGCAGGGAAGAAAGATGGAGAATGATGGGGCCATCAGGACAGATTATTTACTTCTACAGATAAACTTGAAATTCAGAGAAGTTAAACCCAGGTGAGGCAATAAATTTCAAAAGGACCAGAAATAAGTAAAGGAAAGAGGCTGAGAAGCTTTCTTCTGCTAATGAAGGCCCATGTGGCAGGGATCCACTCTGAGGAGCTGTGGATGAGGCAGTCCATGCCCTGTGGGACTGGCACCACTGGCTGCAGGGAGGGTAATTCAGCACAGCATGGCTTGGCTACTACATAAGGCAAGAGAGTGAGTAGATGAGAGAATTCAGCTATTTCAGGCTACCACCAACCTGGACTGATTTAGAAACAATAACTCAGATTAAAAAAACATACAGTTCATGACTAGTCCCTTAAATGAGAACTAGACAAGTACGCACACAGAGAATTATCAAAAGTTAAATTACATTATTCTTCCTTAAGCCCAGTACTATTTTTTTTAGTTGTGTGTGCATACACACACACACACACACACAGTGCTTTTGGTAGTCCAGAATCTTTTGCCCTTCCAGCACCTCTATTCAGTTCAGCAACATGACTGCTTAAAGTTTTCTTATTTTCCTTCTCATCCAAACAGAAGCTAGAATATGTTTTTCATTTTTGGCTTGTTGTTTTGGTTTTTGGTTTGGATTTGTTGGGATTTGTTTGTTTTGGTTTTTTTTTTTCTTTTTTTGTCTGAAGTGTTAAGTTTTTTTTCCAGCCTAAATAATTCTATAATTAGGTTCTTTAAACACTTTGCTGAATTATGACTAGAGAACCCTCAAATGAGGAAACTCTTAAACCATGCAGCTTCTTTATCCATGAAACAAAGAATGTCAAGGTTCCAAATCACTACACAGATATCAGTAGTACCAATGCTTTTTCCTACAATACATTCAATTACTCTTTCTTATTACCCTCCTCACCTTTCCCTCTCCAACTGAATTTACAGTTGAACTTGCTGTATCATTTTATTCCTCCACAATCTGAGACAACTTACCTATATTCTTAGATAACCCCGATACCTTTGATTATGACTGTTTCATGGCTCTCTTTTCCAAAAAGTATAATTTACATCAATCATACCTATTTCAGAAGAAAAGCGTTCTTTTTACTGTTGAAGTAATAAGACAAAAACAAAAAACCAACCCTCACACACACAAACATTTTGACTGTTTCTATACCCAAATGACCTTACGCACTACTATGCCAAGAAACTGCTTAGATTTTTCACATTTCAAAAGGTTTTGGGGTCCAACCAATTCAAGCTGCTTCTCCACAACCATGCGTACTAGGTGCTGCAGAGCCTGCAGAAAGAGATACCAGAGCAGTTGCACTATCCACAAGATTAGTCATTCTTTTTTAATTGATTTCCTTCCCTATAGGAGCCTGCAGATGACAGTTACTGCATATCCCTGGATTCAGGGGCACTTGCTGCTATGTGCTTCCCTGGGGAGGGCACCAAAAATGGAGCAGAGGGACAACAGCCTGTGAAGAGATGAATGGAGAAAGCTGATGGGCGTAATTTGGTACTGATGAAAGGCAAAGCACAGAAGACTGGAGACATGGAGTCAGGCTTCTAGAATTTGCAGCAGAGAAACTTGCTGGTTTTGATTTTGATCAATTATTTAGGGTACACTCTCTGAAACTTTCTCAGTGTCCTTGGATCATTTAAAGTGGCCCTGCTCCCTTTCTGTACTTTCACCTGTAAGGAGTGTGAAGAAAGGTGATTCAAAAGCTGATTATGCATTTTTCATGGCATCAGTAGGTAAAGTGATGAACACAGAAAATTATTTTCAATATTTCTTCTATGTTACAAATAATGAATTGCATATTTACATATAAAGTAGGTAACACATGGTTGCCCTTAACTGGGGACCTCTTCTGTCCGATTTTATCCTACAATTCACCAACTAAAGGAGTAAGGAATACATACCAAATAAGACAGTTTTACAAGAACTTTATTAGAAGAAATTTAGATTTTATCTGAAGCACTGTGGGGGGCTCTGAGGACTTTCTGCACTTTTTAGAGTTACTACTTTTGTTCTACGTACGTATACAAATTAACTTTTCAGAAAAAAAGTCCATATGAAAGGACTCTGATGAATGAAACAAAGCACTCCAGTTGAAATCAGAATTTTGGTCTAATCACCTCCACATGTGCTTATACATGTGTTTATACATATGCTGAGGTTAAAAAGAAAAACCAGCTGGAGAACCACAAATTCTGCCCAGAGAAACTGTATCAGAAGAAATATAATTCTGGAAAATATAAATTTACAGCTAAAGTTAATGACTTCCTAGAATATATCAACAAACCAACATAAAGGAGGCAATAATATATTTTCCATTATTCTTGGTAGTTTACGTCTTTTAATCAATTCTTCACTTATTGTTATGTATTTGTCATTCAAAATACTACACAAAGAGAAAATTAACCATATAAATAACAGTTTAACTGACTCACATACAAAATATCAGTCCCTTTAGACTACCTGGCAGATAAGTATCAAGAGAAATACATTATTTAAGACAATTAGTGAAAGGTTTAAAAGTTCATTTCTGCTTGGAAACAGCATTTAGTAGTTTCCAAATCTTTTCCATCAAAACTTGAAGGTTTAAAAAACCCATCCTTCACTGATTTCCAGTAAAGACATCACGGCTGCACCTCAGCTTGGCAGGGCTGCACTGACCATAATCCCCCTTCACCATGTCTCATCTGTGTGTTGGGAGGAGGCACAGCCCTCAACAAGCAACCCCCAGCTCCAGCTTGCAGGTCTGCCTCAGCTTCTATCCCCACTAAAAGGGCCACAGGCCTTTAGGCAACAGTGGCTGTTGCACCTTGGGGTCCCAGCACCCCAGGGGTCCTCAGAGGGTATGTGTGCCCAGACCAAGAGTGGGCCTTGCACTCAGCAGCCCTTGAGGTAAGGCTCAGCCACCTTCTCTCTCTTTAATGTCTGATAGTATTTTGATCTTTCCTTTCCCCAGCATACAGAAAAAAATAGGGGGGAAAATGGGATGGTAACAGAATCACAGAATAGTTTGGGTTGGAAAGTACCTTAAGACCATCTAGTTCCAACCCCCCTGCCATGGGCAGGGACACCTCACACTAAACCATGCCACCCAAGGCTCTGTCCATCCTGGCCTTGAACACCGCCAGCAATGGAGCATTCACAACTTCCCTGGGCAGCCCATTCCAGTGCCTCACCATCCTAACAGTAAAGAAAGTCTTCCTTATAGCCAATCTAAACTTCCCCTGTTTAAGCCTCAGCATGTTACCCCTTGTCCTATCACTGCAGTCCCTAACGAAGAGTCCCTCCCCAGCATCCCTATAGGCCCCCTTCAGACACTGGAAGGCTGCTAGGAGGTCTCCATGCAGCCTTCTCTTCTCCAGGCTGAACAGCCCAAACTTTCTCAGCCTATCTTCATCCATGAGGTGCTCCAGGCCCCCTGATCATCCTCATGACCCCCCTCTGGACTTGTTCCAAAAGTTCCATGTCCTTTTTACATTGAGGACACCAGAACTGCACATAATACTCCAAGCGAGGTCTCACGAGAGCAGAGTACAGGGGCAGGATTTATCCCCTTTGACCTGCTGGTCACGCTGCTTTTGACACAGCCCAGGATACGGTTGGCTTTCTGGACTGCAAACGTACACTGAAGCGGTCTCATGTTCATTTTTCCATCAACCAACACCCCCAAGTCCTTCTCCACAGGGCTGCTCTCAATCTCTTCTCTGCCCAACCTGTAGCTGTGCCTGCGATTGCTCCAACCCTAGGTGTAGGTCAATACAGAAGACAGCTAAAACACGACCTGAACACAGTGTAGTCTGTATGCTGTTTTGGTCAACCCTTGTACTCGTTCTATGCCTGCATGAGCATCCTTCCCCCAGCAAGGAATTCCCTCCCTACTAGTTTCAATAAAGATGGCAGAAAAATATACCATTCTGTTTTAGCACAAGACATTTACAGGTTCTCAGAGAAGAAGTAATACATAAACATATATTATTGCATAGGCTTGCATTCAATAGTTGCATTAGCAGTTACACCAGCAAGGTAAAGGGTATTACGAAACCTCCAATTTTAAAGAGTTCTGCAAACACATGGAATGGAGTGCTTGAAAAGTGCTTTGCTTAAAAGGCACAAGGGTGGCTTCAATAGAACACCACAAAAGCATCCAGAACACTTAATACTCCAGAGGTATGAGAATTAGCCTCCATTTCAAAGTGCACATTTTGCAGGTAATCTCTTAGCAACATCTGTAAATCCCATTAGGGACCTCCCAGATTTCTTGTAAAATTTTGACTAAGTGTACTTATGGTCAGGAACTTTTGTTTCAGCAAAGTATTTCTGGCACCTAAAAAAAGCATTTCACTGCTAAGTGGAATCTACAGTACATCTAAAATCTACTTCTCATTGATTTTGTGAAGTGCTTAAGCATAGCTTTAAAGTTCCAGTGCTATCGTTTTCCTTTTGATGCCCAAGGCACAAAATCAGGATCTTTAAAGATGACTGAACCAGAATATAGCAGTAGCTCTGTATTTCATTAAGTATATGAATCAAAAGTACATTGAACATATATTGATACCTTTATGCTTCATTTCATGATGCTTAGCACTCATTATTAAAGAAATACACAAATTACATGAGTAAAAAGATACCATAATTAGCCCCATGATAAAGAGCTTATGAAAATGAATTCTGCATAGAAGTCAACATACAGTTTTTGATGTAAGCCAATCTTGCAGTAATGGCATTTAGAAGATAAGTTACACTCGGACACGACACTGGGGTGGGGGGAGGGGAAAGGGGAACTGGTTAGGGAGTAAAAATACTGCAATAAATGTTGGTATCATTTTTGGGGAGAAGAGGCAAGAATTGAAGTATACTAGGCATATCTTAACATAATTCTCAATAGCACACAATTAATTACCCCCATGTTTTCCCTTCACATGGTTTGGCTTATGTATCACAGAACACTTAGAGGAACTGAACTTGAGACAACCGGACAAAAATAGGACACCTATGAGCATGCCAAATGCTCTTCATTCTCACCTAGGCGTATGCAGTGCAGCCTAGAGCTTATCCAAAGGAAACTTCCTTGACGTAATGTCCTACAGTATGAACATAGGATCCTAAGCACCCAGCATCTTGTCCTACAGATCTGCTTTGGCTGGGCTGCCCTTTGTGTCAAGTTCAGCATTTGCCTAACATCACTGTCACACTGTCATGGCCAGGAAAGAAGATACTTCACAATTTTGGTGGGAAATACATTGTTAAATTCCTCTAAACTTCATAAGCAACCTGTAACAAGCCTTTCACAAGGAAATGAATTGTTCCATCCATACCTCCAAAAAAGGTAAAATATTGGCTTCAACAGTCCATTAATAGAGATGACTGCAGATGCCTATCTTTCCTGCTAAAATTAAAAAGCTTTATGCTTACTCCCAGTTCTATTATTTTCAGTCTTAAACACTGTTTCTCAAATCCTGAATTGTTTTATCTCTCATTATCCTAATAGTGGCTCACATATTCTTTGCCTCATTTTTTCTCCTCAAAGTCCAGGATTTTCTTATCTGGCACTTAAAAACGTTTAACCAATTTAACTACTTTTCATAGTAGCAGCACATCAATAAACTGAATAATATTGTTTCTCAGGTTCCTCCTGAGAAGATAAAACTCAGCAGTCTCCTAACGCAGCAGAGAAAATATGCACTATCATTCAGGTCAAAGTAATGCAGAGGAAAATCATATTTGGTGCCCTTCACAAACTTGGAGAAGATTCTGCCCAAGGCCTCATGCACATGTGCATGGTCACTGTTAGCAAGTTGGAAGACTGCATGCAATCAAGAGAAGGAGGCAGTCAATGAGGACAATATTCATTATCATGGAATTTCTGCAATTTTCTGAAGACCTAAATTGTGGGAGGAAGTCTATTTAGACAGTAATTCAACCCAAGAATCCAACACAAAATCACTTATGAAAAAGTGGCGGGAAGAAAACTGAAGGGCCAGGAAGTTGTTGGGTGGATGATGTTCATACTCGGCTCCCTTGAGAAGATCAAGCAATTGTAATAGCAGCCAGACATTTCAGAAACAGCAGTTTTAAAAAGAAGTAGGCTATAATTTTCGTCTGAATTTATAGCAGAGTGCTGGACTAAGATGATTTCATTTAACCAAGTCTATGGAACAGTCTTAAAGGTCTACCTAGTCAGTTGTCAAGTTTGAAAGACAACTGTGAATATACTGCAAAAACTACCATTGCCATAAATCCTGCCTTATGCCACGTACCTAGGCATCCACAGTCCCTCTCTACTAGGTAAACACATTTGTATAATGATGTTTTGGGTACAAAGAAGTAAGAATATCCTTTTTTCTGGCACAGCTGGTGATTAGGGGTTCCATGATGTTAAATGCTGAAGAAGCCACATGAAAATAGAAATACGAACTGCTGTTTCCTAGAGACCACCTCTTTCCCTAGTAACACTGAATAACTACGACTGACAAAGCAAACTCCAGGGTCAAAGAAGGGGAAGCAGATGAATGGGAGACTCACCAAGTCATCATGAAAATCTAAACTCAAACTGAAGAAAAACATAACTTGTGAAATTATAGAAGTTTTATTTCTCTTTATTTACTAGAGACCACTCAAAATGTGGTTCTTTGTTTATCGAAGTGTTGGGTTTGGTTTGGGAGATTGGGGGAAGAGGGGTTTTGTTGCTTTGGGTTGTTTTGGGTTTTTTTTATTTGATTTTTTGTTGCAGGTTTTCTGTTTGGGCGGGGATTTTTTTGTTTCTTCGTGGAGCTTTTTTGGGGGGAGGGATGTTTCAGACTGCAATTTACTACCTTTCTCATAAGATTGAGGTATTAAAAATAAATATGCTTTAACATATCAAAAATAACGAAGGCATTCCAGTCAAACAGAAACAGGATTAAGTAAACTAAAACATGCATAATTAATAAAAAATTTTTTCATGGCTTTATAAGCATTTTTTTTGTGAAAAGAAAGCTGTGTAACAAAATTCTCAGACATGCAAAATAATAATGAAAACAACAAGGAAGAAAAAAGAAATAATTAACTTATTGTTTATCAAGCTAATAACATTTATCTCTCTGGTGCACAATGAAGACAAGTTAATATTTCTACAACTTAGAAGCTGAAAGGTGCTATTTAAAGTAGCAGATATTAAAAACATAGGTGTAACTAATTCTTACTTGAATTTTTCATTTGAATGGTATTTTTTTTGACCACTCTTATAACCAAAAATCATCACAAAGTTTTAGAACCTGAAGTAAAAGGAAAATGCTTTCATTTGAAAGATGACTGCTGGCTATGTTCAGTTTGAACTGCCATACTGCTAAAATGACCTATTCCACAAAAAGTTATCAAGTAAGAAGCCAAGCCATTTCTTTCCTGCTTGCTTACATAACTATAGCCATGCCCTGCAGGTATTCAACATTTCGTTCTGATTCCAGGTTTTGGGTTTTCATTTTTCCTTTGTATGTACAGAAACTCCTGTGGAAGGGGTTGTGCCCTGAGGGACTAGAAAAACTGCCTGTTAACATAATCAAAATTATCCGCAACATACTTTGGGTCTCTATTTTGGAGAGGGTGAGGTGAAGACAGCAGTTCCAGCTGCAGGGTATATTTTCCCCAGAAAGCACACACTTCTGCTTTCTGATCCTCAGCACCAGGGAAGTCTTCAGAAGTCCCTGTTTCGCAAAACTGCTCTTATGAAGTCTCACAGAGATGCTCTCGTAACTGTCAGTACATCACACATGCAGATATATTTTTCGTATTACTTATGTGCACTCCTCTCTAATACCACACTCTAGTTCAACTTCCCAGGTACTCCAGGTAATCAACTTCTTCATGAACGATAATGTAATTATTCTTCTAACAATGTCTCCCTAACTTTACACACCAGCAAACTGTAGTAGAGTTTACATCCCAAGAAAAGTTTCCAAAGTAGACTATAACAAACAAATAAAACTAAGATCTTCAACTAGTCCTCACAAACAGCCCCTCAAAGGTTCCCGACAGAGTGTAATCTGCTGGAAATATTCAGCTCAAGACATCACACTGGCTTCGGTATACGCTGCTTTTGGAAAAAACTTTTGCATATTAATTCTTCCTCTGTTTATCACCTTTAGTTTCTCTTGCCATCAGCACTTGTTTCGCAGTGTTTTTTCAAGATGCTGTTGAGAGAAAAAAATCTGCAGCAGGCTGTATCACTTTCCAGTCTCCCACCACTCCTTTAAACAAAGAAACTACAACTGCTAGTTCAGTGCTGTATTTCCAGTGCTAGGTTAACCGTGGGTCTGCCATGTGAAATAGCTCTTATGTAAGGACCCACCTCAAAAGAGTAAAACCCAGGATGAATTACCTTCCTCTGCTACAATGCTGGTGAGCCCCCACACCTCTCTCCAGGCTGCAAAGGCAGCATACTCAGTCTTAGAATCACAGAATCAACTAGGTTAGAAAAGACCTTTAAGATCATAAAGTCCAACCATTACCCAGGACTGCCAAAACCACCACTAAACCATGTCACTAAGGGCCTTGTCTACATATTTTTTGAAAACTTTCAGGAACAGTGATTCTATCACTTCCCCGGGCAGCCTGGTCCAGTGCCTGATCACCCTCTCAGTGAAGAAATTCTTCCAGTATCCTGTCTAAACCTACTCGAGCACAGCTATAGGCTGTTACCTCTTGTTCTATCACTTGTTACTTGGGAGAAGAGACTGAACTCTATCTCACTACAACTTCCTTTCAGGTACTGGTAGAGAGCAATAAGGTTCCCCTGAGCTTTCTCTTCTCCAAACTAAACAACCCCAGTTCCCTGAGCCGTCCCTTACAAGACTCATTCTCTAAGTCTTGTCTCTTGCAATGTCCACATTGCTAAGGAGATAGCCTAAAAACATAGCCTTCCCTTTCTTGACTTCTGTCGGCATGACAATAACAAACATCTAAGACTATGGCACGGAATAGGTAGTTACCAGTGTACAGCTGCATCATCCAGAATACGCCAGATAGACATATTCAGACTCAAGTAACTATTCACATTATTTGGCCAAACCAAATGAGCTCAAAACTGCCATGGAATGGGAAACCTTTTAGTTCTAGTACATAGTGATAAATTTTGAAAGGAGAAATCTCACTTTAGAGAAGTATTTCCTAATTTTATGCTCAACTAAAGCTTTTTTAATGCCAATCACTTCTAAACTGAGAGAAGAGGTTAGAAGGTCCATTCATCTTTATTTCTAGAAATATGAAGTTCTAAGGTTTTGAAAGGTATAGGAGTTAGCCAGACAGCAAGGTATGTTTCATTATTAAAACTGGTTTGCCTCACATTTCCCATGAAGGCTAAAGGGAATTTAAGCTCCTACCTTGCAAAATAAACATCCCCAACCCAGAAGTGTTGTTTCAAGTATTTACAACAATAAAATATTAAAGCTTGTGAGAACTCTGTCAGCCCATTTTGCTTTTTATCACAATTTCCAAAATTAAATCACATTTTACAGTCTGGATACAAAAGTCCAGGACTGTAAAAAAGCAGGATATTATATCTGCCAGTTCAACCCAGAACTAATAGTAGATTCAGTAGGTACATTGAGAAAATGAGGGATTCAAAATGTGTATCACCACAGGAGAAATCCTAAAGAAGTGTAACTCAAGATATGCCCACACTGCTAGTTTGGGAATCTGTGTGTAAGTACTGGGAACTACCCACAATGTAGCTAAACCATTTCATTTTCTTACTGAATCAATTGGTATAATCACAGAACTTCTGACCTCAGAAAGAACTTTTGCTTCTATGTGAACTATCTCCACACGCAGACTAAGTAATCATGTGGGTGCCTAACAGCAGGTAGAATTTTTATTCTTTTGTTCCAAACACAGGTTCGTCTACTTAGCTTTCTGCAGAGAATAAGCCTCCAGAATTCAGGCTTTTTCTGACAGTCTAGAAGAACTCTTGGGTGAAGCAGACAACATTTGCACTTGGAGCAAAATAACTCAAAGTACAATCAAAACTACACAGGAAGCTGCAGAAAGTACAAATATGTCCCACAGTTTAAAAACGCCTTTTAACAGAGAATCAAAATGGATAAAAGAAGATGATATTCTCTCTCCTCTCTTTGAGGATATAATAAAAAAGTCAAGTACAAAAAACCCATTGGGAAACTAAGCATATTCAAAATTATTCTACTTCAAGTCACAATGTGTACTACAGAAGTGCTTAGCTTGATAAAGGTGAAGTCTTGTCTCAAACTCTGCATGTTCTGCAGACCCAATCTTATTTTAAAGTAACAGACTGAAACTTAATCTCTGAATTCAGTCATGTAGAAAATAAGTTTGGACTACTAAAATTAGCAGCAAGCCTTCCCAGAGCTTAATGCTTTAGAATATTTTAAACTAAAGTTTTTGATATTGCATATCAATGGAGAGCTCAATAACATTGTCCAATGCTATTTTCTAATAAAAACCTGAAACTCCATTCTTATCCATACCAAAGTAAAAAGATTCACATCTTAATGCATTGCCTTAGCAGAAAGAATAACATGTAGCTTTACCCTTCCATTGGCCAAGATACGGGCCCTCAAACAAATTATAGCAATTAGTAGATTACTGCCCTGAAGGCACTCTTGTGACACCAGAAAACAGTGTTTGTACCTTCGTTTTTTCTCAGGGAAGTTATGCTTCTCAGCTGCTCGTAAAAAAGATGTGAGAGCAGCCTAAAGATAATATTGAGCAACCGTGTAAATCAGAAATGCAAAGCATAATAATTAAGCTTAAAACCTTATCATTCATTGCTCTTAAGAAAAAGTGATAAATCAGATGGTCATTTAGTCCTTTGCCAGAAGGACAGTATTTGCCAAGCTCAAAAAACCTACTCCTCTCTAAAAATAAATACATCATTTTATATGCCTGTTAAAAGATGGAAGTAGAAATAATAGAATGAATCATAGATTACCATGTTGGAAGAGACCTCAAGGATCATCTGGTCCAACCTTTCTCGGCAAAACATGATCTAGA
>JANRGW010036677.1:0-25350 GCA_024733675.1 Psilopsiagon aymara | reverse complement strand
TAGGGATGCTGGGGAGGGACTCTTCATTAGGGACTGTAGTGATAGGGCAAGGGGTAATGGGTTCAAACTTAAACAGGTGAAGTTTAGATTGGATATGAGGAGGAAGTTTTTTACTGGAGTGGGTTGCCCAGGGAAGTTGTGAATGCTCCATCACTGGAGGTGTTCAAGGCCAGGTTGGACATAGCCTTGGGTGACATTGTTTAGTGTGAGGTGTCCCTGCCCATGGCAGGGAGGTTGGAACTGAATGATCTTAAGGTCCTTTCCACTATTCTATGATTCCAAGGAAAGATAGGTCTACAGGCTTCATGTTCAACAGCAGTTTTCAAGTCCTTAATCCCATTTTTCTAACTGAAATCCTTCCTGTTGGCTTTTAATCTTCATTGGTCTAAGGTTTCCTTCCAACCATCTGAACACTGGTTCTTGCAGAATGTGATAGGGAGCCCAAGAATTTTCATTAAAAATAAACCTCAGCCTTACAGTTCTCACACCAGATCTGAGTTCCTAACATCTCAGGCTCTGCAGTACTGATCTCCTTTATGCCTATAGCTCTTTGACGAATATTGGCTTGGAAACCTTGTCTAGATAGAAAGAAATTCAAGATAGAGCTGTCCACACATGGTTTTGAGAACTGTTCTCATCTGCTCACAGAGGATAATTTCTTTCAGAGATCAGTGAACTAATACAAGTTTAAATTAAATGCTTCTTTAAGTTTTTTGAACCCATGTTCTGATTCTCTGTTGTTGCCATCAAGGCAATCTCCCAACCAAGTGGTTTATTGGTACCTTCAGTTTTACATCATGACAAATTCTCTGTTCTATGCTACATAAAACGAAGTTGGGTGCAGTTCTTTAGTGACAAACACCTCCAGCGTATAGCATTGTACAATTTAAGGATGTAATCAGATTAGACTCAGCATGAGTAACATATTAGAGATTATTGCTTATTATAGTCACTACTGTTCAGAGAAATACCAGATTGAAATACATTCTGGCCTGCAATTGAAACTTTATAATACATGGTTAGAACAATTCAAATAAAATTGTATTAGCATAAGAATTATGAGCTAGCAACATTCCCCTTTTGGAAAAGATGTTCTCTGTTAATTGGTGATATTACATGTGTGCCTGTTCACTTTTATGTATGGCTGATTTTGTAAGATCAGGGTAAGATTAAGGAATATCCCTCAAAGAGATTATGGTAGCATTACAGTGACTTTTTTTTTTTTTTTTTTTAATGTGATATTGTCTCTGATGTAGCAATTTTAAAAGGGAATTAACTCATTCATCTATGTGTAGAATATTCTGAAGATTCCTAAATATTTCAAAGCCCCAAGTGAATGCCTTCCTGTAGATAAGTATGGGCAAGCCTGTTTTAAACAGGCACAAAGAAGAAAATGTATTTACTCTTTTTAAAGGCATATATGGTTTGAGACTTCAATCCATATTTACGTGTACAAAGAAAAGGAGTGCTGCTTTCAGAGTCTTGGTTCTTTGCGTTTTTATTCTCTACCAAGTTCTCCAGCTCCCCAGGGAATGGAGCAGAAAATGTGCATTGAAATTGGATTTCTCATTTTTCTACTGCTGATCCTTTGGGTCAATTTTCAAAAGACCCACATTCACAGACCACATTTTAAGGTGATGGCTTCCCTAAATCATTTCAAATTAGAACTCTTATGTTGCAGATGTCTGGGTATTCATAAAAAACAAATGAAGCCTTAACACTGATTTTAGCATATATACATAGTTTTGAAGAGTTGTCCTGACAGACATACAAGTTTGCCCATTCACTTTTCACCACCACAGTTAACATTTAATATTTATATCAACAGATATTTGCCTTTTTGCCTAAAGGATCTTGAATCTCTCCTTGTAAATGATCTTTAAATAGATTTTCATTTTATATTTGCAAATGGATGGAACAATAAAGATTTAAAGGACATCTCTAAAATATTAAACTGATCAGAGTATTTTTAGAGGAAAATTATGTATTCCTGAAGGAATAGAAGTGAAAAAAAGGAATCAGATGATCTCATGTCTGTAGCCTTTAGATGCAAAAGGGAGAATCTCACATGATTCCTGCAGACTTTTGAGGTGCAACCTATTTCTTGAAAGCTTTCAAATTATGAAGTATCCCTTACAACTCATGCCAAGGTGTTTTTTAATAATTAATTGTACTGATTGTTTAAAAACTGCATCTTTTTTGTAGTTTGAGTTTTTCTGCCTTTCAAACCCTGGGTTCATTTGGACCTTTTTATCTTCTAGACTAAAGGTCTATTTGCAATAAAAAAGAACTTTCCTGCATGACAGATGCATACCTTAAATGGGCCATTTCTTGCACTTTTTATGGAAAGAGCTTCTTTTATCTTTCACTACAGATCATAACTTCTAGGCCACAAAACTTTCCATCCTCTCTTTTCCAGAGTCTGTCCAATTAGCAATACCTCTCCCAATTGGGATTCTGATCCTCAGGTTTAATTGAAAAAATGGCCTACTCTTTAGTCTTGTTTTTCTGTAGAAGTTCCTTCACTGGTGTTGTCTTTCTTCGTAGCTAACAATGCTCAGATTTTCTCAGACAAATTATATTTATTACCCAAAGTAACTTTCAGACAGATCGCTTCCCTGTATCATTTTATTGTCCCATAGATAAGCCATGGACTATGAAAATTTATTACTAATAGAACATAACTTGAGTTTATAATATAAATAAAATTTCTGAGATGGTTATTCTTTTGATTCTATTTAAGTATTTCATTTATTGCCCACACTTTTACATTATAGTATAGCAATATATTATGGATTCCAGTGATATTCTACTTTAGAATTAATTACTTAGAGATTATTATGGTGAGAACAATAACTTAAATGACTGATTTTTAAATAACTAGACAGCACATTTGTCAAAATATCACTTCAGGCACTTGAAAACTAAAGATGTCACTTAATATTTATATCTGTATTTCCCTGGCCTGATTCTAGGATCATAACTCTCAAAAAATTAGTAACAAAGCATTTGGCATGATTAGCACTGAAACGGATTCTTACTCCGGGTTCAAGAAACTGATATTTAATCTTGCCCTTATCAAAATATATTTAAACATCTCAGTTTTCAGAATGTTGTCATTGTGCTGTTCTGATTCTCTGTTTCTCCTCCTTGACACATTTATGATTTTTGTGAAAAAAAAAATTAGCCGAGTTACTGCTGTAGAGACCTTGCCTTGACTTTGACATGTGTAAAATGAAATTTGTGCTTAAAATACCCTCAGATTTCTAGTATCTTTGTCAACAGTGCAAACCCAAGAGAAGATACAATACATATTGTTCATTCATAAGTTTTAAAAATGTTTTTAAATTTAAAAAGGGGTTTTTTGCAAATTTTTTTTTGTGTTTGAGGCATAAGGAAACTACTCTTGATTCTGGTAGAGCTGTATGATATACTTGCACCTTTAACGAAATGAAAAAATCAGTTTGATTGAGGACCGTGTTAACAAATGAGGGGCAGAGGGACAACAGCTACTCTCAGATTATAGAATAATCACTCATTCTAACTCAAACCGTTGAATTCAACTATAGTGACATTACAATTCGCAGCAAGTCTTCCATTCAGCGTCAGCACTGGTCAACATTATATGTAGGGCTCTGTGGACTGTGGGGACAGAAATAAGGCACCTGGTCTGCCCTCATCTGTAAATCCAGTTGCAGAATTTAATATCATTTAATCCTCTATGGAGACCAAAATTTTTTATCTTATTATGCTTATACAACCACCCATAGTCTTATTCTGAAAACATAGGGTAATCGAGATCACACTATAGGCCCTGGCAGTTTACCCTAATGACTGATTGCACTTATTTTAAATTAGAAATAGAAGACACATCTTTGGATTTGACCAGTTTCCTCTTTGAGCTATTTGTCCTTGCTAAAACTTCCTAGAATACCTTCAGTAACTTATGGTATATAGCAGTTTACTCCATAAATACTGCAACCTCCTCACTGAACCACATTTGCAGTTTAAAATAAATTAAAAGTATGCCATTTGCATTATGGATTTGTATTGAAGCAGGTAACATTTGAAGTTTATTGTTCTGAAAGAGAAGGTACATATTTTAGTCTTGAACAGGAAACTAAGATAAAATTAAGAGACGAGAAGGAGACATGAAGTTAAACAGAAGGCAGATACTAGCAGTTAAGGTTGTAAGGAGGGAACATCATTACAAGTCTGATTCATTAGCTGTGCAAGTAAGGTGCTTGCTTTGGAATGGTTGTTTTGGGTTCTTATTCCCAAAGGATCTTTGAGGCATTCATGTTTAATACAAAATACATAAACAAAGCTAAAAATAGGACAACTGTCTTTTACTTTTCCACCTATAGGAACATTTGCAAAGTATTCCTATAATTAGAGCATATAAATGTGAAAACATTTTTTTTTTTTCACATTCTCCATGGCTGCTTGTAAAAACAAGATGTTATTTAATGAGAAAGACAACATGCCACGTTATGAGTTTTCTTAAAAGAAAGCAGGTCTACTGCTAGATTTGATGAAGAACCTGTTCCTAGCAGTATGTAGGATCATGTCTTATAGATGGGTCATTTCAAGAAGCTTGAGTGCACTAATTTTCAGCTTCTAATCCTTAGATTAGTTATGAAGAGACAAGTGGTGCAGCCAACATAAGACTGAAGGACTTCTGAGTATGTGTGTAAATGAAATTTTAAATACTTAGAGAAATGTGAAGACAAACAATGAGGTTGTTACTGGGTTTGGACGTATCTATGTTTACACAGTGCTTCAGACAGAGCTTTTCAGCTTTAGAAATTTGACCTTCTTCCAAACTCAGATTTTTATGTTCCATGCTAAACATCAAAAGTCTTCTTAGGATCTTTCAATTTCCTGTTTGAGTCAAAAGATGAAACTATGAAGTCATTGCACCACTGAGGATACTATCAATGTCCAGATAAAGAATAAAACCTGATGCTCTCAAAAAGGGAACCTTAAAATTTAAATGGAACTGTGTGAGGCCCAACTCATTAGTTCATTGAACTTAATTTCACTTTTCTGGGGTTAATCGGGGGGAAAGGAAAGGAAAACATTTATTAGAGAAGGACATTTTGAAGAACAAATGAGCCACTAAGTGTGAGAAAAATTCAGAACATGCAAGTTATTTGCTTTTTCTGTTTGACAGAACTTCATGCCTTAGAGAAAATACTTCAGTGTATCTCATTTTAGCCAATAAAGCAGTGCATCACCCTGGGAAAAACAAAATACAGTTTTAAAAGGGCTTTGTACTATGTCTCTTAGCCAAGGTATCTAATTTGTCAGCAAACCTAATTAATGGATAAAGCAGATTCTGGAAATCATGGTAGCGCATTAATTTAGCGTATCTATGTATTTGATGTATAACACATATCCTTGATACAAAAGGAGACACGACACATTGAGGCATTACATTTTGAAATGCTAGAGCACTGATTTTTTAAGCTCATGGAAATGCATCAGTTCTTCTTGGTTCTTGTAGTAAGCACAGCTCCAAGTATGACAAAGTAGACACGAACAGTGCACAGCTAGAAAGTTTGGTGTACCCACCAAAGAAAGATTGTTGAGAATGTACCGTGGATATGGGGCGTGTATTGGATAAGCACCCAAGTTAAAATAAAGGATTCTTAGTCAGTTATATGTCTGTCATCAGAGAATCATGGAAAGCTTGCTACATTATTCTGGATGTGCTGGTATAGAGGGAAGAAGTTGGATAAAATGTTAAATCCGTTTCTAGACCTGAATGGACTCAGGCAGTGCAGAAGACTGTAGAAGTTTTATTTATCCTCTAGGGACAATCACAAAAATCAAAATTCAGGGATTGTGGCATTTGGTGGTGATCCTGTGAAATGTATCACTTATTTTTATCAGCCTTCAAAGATTCCATAGAGTGTTGACAGCTTCTGCCTCATTTTTGTTTCTGTTCTGATCTTCCATATGCTATCTGCAGAAAAATTGTTTGTGGCCATTCTTTACCTGGATCATCACAACTACAACAAGACCTTTTATAATGGATCTCTCTGGGAGAATGGTTTGGGCTGACATGAGTCATTCTTAATGTACAAGGTATGAATATTTGAAAGATACCCACCATTTCACAGGCTGACTAAGAAATTGTTTTTCTGAGGCTGAGTATAATGACAACTGGAAAACTGGTGGCAAAGTCTCCAGATTATTCAAGCAAAATGACCTTGAAATCGATCAAAGCCTAATGAGTTATTAAAAATTGAGCAAAAATTGGTAGAGCAAGAGCAAATGTGACTAGTGCTCAAGGTACCTGAATGACAAGTACCTCTTATTAACTCAGTCCAATTCCCAGAACTTGCAAAAGATAAGAAACCATCTTCTCCTTTAAGAAATTTTAGATTACGGTTGTACTTTGAAGTTTCATCATATTTCAAAGCCAATGAGTGATGAACTCTATGCTCAGTGGCATTACAGTTCTCAGATTAACACCTAGGAATGGATGTCACTTCACCATTGTGGGGTGCATGGGAAGGATGCCTCTGTAATGTTAGGAAGATTGCATGGTGAGTGCCCCACTAGAAGTTAATGCACTATGTTACATGTGAATTTATAATGTCACGGGTGCTATGGACCATTAATTACCTTTTCTCATGGTAAACCTGCCCTGGGAACTAAATCTTAGTACTTTACTGCCAGTCCTGAGGGCAATCACAAACTCCTAGTGATTTTATATTCTTAGTCCCCATGCTTCCTGATTTTTTTTCCCAGCTTTTCTGCAAAGTAGGAGATTGCGATTTTTAAACTCTCTGATGTTGCACCATTGCAACAGGTCAGGCTGCTTTGGTTCTAGACTGATCTACGGGAATTCCACTCTCTGGTTTTCTGTTTATTTAAGCATTTATCGGTGTATCTAGTCAAACAGATATGTATAATGCTGTCTTTCATAGAAACATAGAGTAGTTAGGGCTGGAAAGTACCTTAAGCTCATCCAGTTCCAACGCCCCTTCCATTTGCAGGGGCACCTCACACTAAACCATGCCACCCAAGGCTGTGTCCAACCTGGCCTTGAACACTGCCAGGGATGGAGCATTGACAACTTCCCTGGGCAACCCATCCCAGTGCCTCACCACCCTTACAGTAAAGAACTTCCTCCTTATATCCAATCTAAACTCCCCCTGCTGAAGTTTGAACCTGTTAACCCTTGTCCTATCACTCCAGTCCCTAATGAAGAGTCCTCCTCAGCATCCCTAAAAGCCCCCTTCAGGTATTGGAAGGCTGCTCTGAGTTCTCCACGCAGCCTTCTCTTCTCCAAGCTGAACAGCACCAACTTTCTCATCCTGTCTTCATATCAGAGGTGCTCCAGTCCCATGATCATCCTCGTGACCCTCCTCTGGACTTGTTCCAACAGTTCCATGTCCTTTTGATGTTGATGACACCCGAACTGTACACTGTGTCTTTGAGCAGGCTCAGTTAGTCACGAAATTTCTTGGATGCATTTAAATCTGGTCTAGGGTTATACGTATTTCATTCAAGCTCTAACTCACTTGTATATTCTTTGTCACCATTGATTTCTCTGCTTTGGGTCTCCTTTAAATGCCATTTTGTGTAGGTAGCTATGAAACAAAAGGTGTCCTCAACCTGGAGATTCTTTACAAGTGCAGACAGACTGCTTTCATTTGGAAATCTGTGAAGTGTGTTTTCACTTGAGATATCCAATAAATCCTTCTTTCAGCTGGACTTGAAATGTTTTGAGAATCAGTTTTCTTGCCTCAGATTAGGGTTGTGCTTCCTGTTTGAATTAGTGTCCTTCAGATCATTTCAAGAAAAGGTGAATCATGTAATATAGGACAAGACAACCAGACTGGAATGACTATGTTGGGCCCTATGCCGCCCATAAGACAGTGAGTTATTTAACAGTGTGTGCATTTAATCCATTCCTCTCTAGCAGAGTGGAAGAAATCTCTAGATGACTTGAATGCTTTATCAGATGTGTCTATATCATGCGTAGAATCATATATCTTTCTCTGTATAACATATAGTATGGGGCGTTCATCTGGTTCTGCAACTTCATCAAAATGCCACTGATGATGGCGCTGGGATATTTTTATGGAAAGTTCTTCTGTTCTGCATTTTTGCAAGAAGGAAAATCTCAGTGTTCATCTTCCAAACTCTTCTATGTTTTTATTTTCTCTGAGAATTTTAGGCCAGACATTTCTAATTAGAGATAGTGTTACTTTAGCATATTTTGCTGAAATTGCTAATTCTTTTAGAATGTTTAGGTAGAAGAGCAAATCCAACAAAAGCTATGTTAAGAAATCTTATCATCTGTTTAACTAAGTGGATTTTTTCAGCAGCTCTATGGATACCAAATAATACTAAGATATAGGGATGTGAGAGGCAATAATCCTTTCCAAAGTACATTGATCCTTTTGATCAGAAATTATAGAACTCACGTCTGAACAGCATTATTTTGCTGCGATTCACCGCTGGCTCCAGAGATCTTCTAAAGGGGTATGCAATGATCAACATTTAGTGGGGGAATGGTTTCGCCTGTGCTCAGAAGTATTGCTTGCTAATTGCTGCTGATTGTCTGAGATTCTGTGACATTGTGCTTCTTTCACTTTGTATTAATTTAGTAGTTTCTGTCCATATTTCTTGTGATCATACCTCCTTATTTTGGATCCAAATCCAGGTATTTTACCTTCTTTGGTGCACCAGCAAGACCTTTGGACCTTCCTCATGCCCACTGACTTCTAATTTCTTTGTTTGCCATAAGAAAACTGGCTCTGTGAAATGCCTGTCAATGAGTTATGGAAGAAAGCATCCGTTCTTCTCTACCCGCGGTTCAGGTAGCATCAGTGCCCATGCCGCACAATGGATATGTTTCCTAGATAGTTCCCTATTCTCTAGAATAAAGTTCATGTGCATTTTGTAAGCCAGCCAAGTTAAAACAATTCAGAGATGAAATGTATTTGTTTCCGAGTTAATTACAAAATTTGATTCATAACTTCAAAAACTTTTCAGCTTCCTGAATTTTTCAGTTTCACTGGGTGGCAATGAGGACATTAAAAGTATTCTTCGCATTGTCTACATTAAGAAATTAATCTGGGTCACCTTAATTTAGGCTCTTAATATTTTTTAGTATTAAACAAACAGTTTAGCATAATTTGGACCAAAATATCTCTGTCTGGAACACTAACACAGGTTGAAAAAACAAAAGACAGTCACAGTCTCCAAAGCATCCTGTTCTGGTACTCAAATTAGAAAAGCTAAAACATTTAACTACAAGGAGGCATCCCAAGTTGTTCCTGGGCTATTTATCTATATAGATTGAGGTGTAGAAGTACAGGAAGTTGCCTAGCTGGTGGGTGGAAATGATGCAGGAATCTTCCACAGTTAACAGAGCAAACTATACTATAGTCTATGAAATAGAAATGTGTAACTATATACATATATATAAAATATTTCTAATACATATAATATTTAGCTCTTTGGAGATATCCTAGACTTTCTGTGTTGATAGATATTACAAATGTAAAGATTCTGAAATGTTCAGTAACAAATGACAGTAACAGTAGGGTTTTTCTTGGCTTGTATTCAGAATAGAGTGTTGTTCATTAAACTTTTGACTAAATTCTTGAAGAGTTGGATTATCTGCAAATTAAGCTATACCCGCTTAATTTGAAGAAATAAAAATGTGTTACAAATCTTTGCAATAATATGGCCACAAATAAAATATATCTTAGCCACACAGCTTGGAAAGTTTTTATGTGCAGTCTCACATCAAGCTGGAAACAGGGCCCTGAATTTTTAATGATGTCTAAGAAATAGAGGCAAATAAGTTTCAAAATTGGTGAGGAATAACCAATTGTTAAGAAAATAAATAGTTTTTCTCGTCATTTTGTAGAGCAGAAGATCCTAAGAGCTGCTTAGTGGCAGAACAGTTCTAGAAATAAGTAGTAAATATAAATTCTAATGAATGTGTTGAGAATACATGGAAAAAAAGGTTTTTTATATTTTGTGGCTTTTTCCTTCAGTTATAAAACAGTTATAAGACAACATTCAGCAAACTGCACAGATCTAATTGAATGAACCAGCTGTCAATTACCTGTATTCTGGATGGTTTATTGTGGATATAGAGGAAGAATCAGTAAAATGGGAAATAATGACAGTTTGCTTGGTCTGAGACAATGTGCTGAGGAAGTCTTTAGAAATTCATTATAATTTCTTAAGGAAAGCTTAGATGTCAGGGCAGAAAGTAAAAGAAATACACAGTGGAAGATGTTTAAGTATTAAAATGGCATTAATATTTATTAATTAAGTTCTGGAGAATGTAAGGAGAGAAAACAGCTGAGGCACTTCTGTAGACTTCATATATTTATGGATCTCATTATTATGGTGTCCAAAAACCTCACAATCATTATGCATGTATTCCAATGTATATTTAAGATAAGATTTAACACATTTTTAGGGATGGTAATTGAGTTCTTGTCCTGGGTTCAGCAGTGGCAGTCGTTTTTCTCCTTCTTGGTAGCTGTTGTGGAGCTGTGTGGTTGGGTTTTTTTTTTTTACTTTCTGCTTGGGAACAGTGTTGATAACGCCAATGTTTTGGTTACTGCTTAGTACGTTTTGGTGTTTTGGTCTGCCCAAGGACTTTCTGAGTCTCATGCTCTGCTAGGGAGGAGGGTAAGCCAGGAGGGAGCAGAGACGCGGCATCTGATCCAAACTGACCAAAGAGCATTGAGGTATTCCATACCACAGCATGTCATGCCCAGAAGGTAAAAACTGGGGGCAGGAACCTGGACGAGAGGAGTTCACAGCTCAGTCGCCGGGTGGTGAGCGTTTGTATCCTCTTCCCTTGTATTTTCCCTGGTAATTATTGTATTGGTTGTAGCAATAGTGATTTGTGTTATACCTTAGTTATTGGACTGTTCTCATCTCAACCTGTGGGAGTTACATTCTTTTGATTCTTCTCCCTATTTCCCCCCCTCCATTTTGGAGTGCGGTGGAAGAAGAAGGGGGAAGTGAGTGAACAAACTGCTTGATTTGCAGCTTAAACCATGACAGCTCTAAAGAAATGAAGAAATTTAAACACTGCTAGGTGCTAGTGTCTGAAGATGAGCAATGTTCTCTCTGAACCCCTCAGGAAGAGATGGAGTTCCGCTCTCTCTTACACTGGGTTGGTGACTCAATTCATTGGACACTTTTTCTTTGGGGTATTAGCTAAGCTTGGTACTAGTCAAACGGGGAAGGAAAGTTATCTTTATGTAATTTTTCTGCTTCTTCCAGAAATTTGTAGAGATTTCGAAGCAAGGAAATGCTACTTTAAATTAAGAACAAGCGTGTCTTCTTCTCTTCCTCTAGTGCAGCCAGCATGCTACATAGCTTTTTGTACACTATTCATTTCCTGAATTATAAAAGAAGTGCTTAGCTTACAGTGCAGTTTGTAAGTTCACAGAATTTAGAGTTGCCTGGAGCAAGAATTGGTAGTTTTGGACCTCAGCCCTTCAGGTTTTGTTAGCCATTCCACTAAATGGAATGTTAATGGTAGCATTGGTGGCCTTTCAGTACTTAAACAAGGACCTATAAGAAAGATGGGGAGAGACTTCTTAGCAGGGCCTATTGCAAGAGGATGAGGGTGATGGCTTTAAATTCAAAAGGGGAGATTCAGGCTGGATGTGAGGAAAAGGATTTTTTTTATGATGGTGGTAAAACACTGGCACATGTTGCACAGAGGGTGTTGGATGCCCTGTCCCAGGAAACATTCAAGGCCAGCCTGGATGTGGCTCTGAGCAAGCTGACGTTGTTGAAGATGCCCCAACTCGTTGCAGGGGTTGGACTAGATGATCGTTGAAGATCCCTTCTAACCCAAATTATCCTATGATTCCTTGATTCTCTGATTCTATGATTCTATGATTTTGAGTAGTCAGAAGAATGCTTCATTTACTGTGGATACCCCAAGCAGTTTGATTTTCTTTACTACATGAAAAAAAAAAAAAAAAAATCCAGCTAAAATCTCCCCAAAGCCTTTGACATAAACACTTTCAGAAACACAGAATATTTTCTTTGACAAAATATTAAATATTTCACTATTCTTTCCTTGATGCTTTTGTTTAGATCTGAATTTCAGAAGGATATCAGAAGGATTGGAAATATCAGAAGGATATTGAGGAAATCAATGAATTTAAAACCAGTGAATGTATCAAGGATTTTAAGATAAGCTTGCAGATATTCTCTATAAATATGCCTAGTTAAGGTTAAAGAAATTTAGAACTTCTCCCCAAAAAACACAGACTAAAATACAAAACATGTATAGGAAGTCAGGGTCTAATTCACTCCAGCAAAGCTGTACAAAAAATTTCTATATCAAATATTTAAACTAGAGTAAATTGTGCTGGTGAAATTTTGCAATGCAAGAGTTTTCCATTATAAGGGCTAATGCAACAAAAGTTAAACATTTTCTTAGAGCATTGCTTTCATAAAAATCTGGTGAAACATTACTAAAAAACATCTAAAGAATTAAGTATAAAGAAAGGGTAGGAATGTCTCCATGTCTCTCTTTCACTGCTTATTCACTTGCAAATTTTGCTGAGCTGTGGAATGAGAGATTAAGTGCCATTCTCCTGGACCAAACAGTTCTTTATTTTAGATGGTTTTGTGGAAACGTAACAACATGCTGTTTTTTTCACTGAATTCCGAATTTAGCAAGACCTACAGAAGGGGTGATATGCTTCTGTTTATCAGACTGTGTTTGGGCATATTCTAATTAATGCCAGAAGGAATCAAGAATGCAGCATGCTGTGCTGCAGGAACATTGTTATTTGCTGAAAGCCAGGATGCAGCGGAGTGCAGAGGCTGCATTTACTTTTCCCATCTATCTATTTTTAATTTTTCACACCTTCTTCTAAGATTCTCCTTCACCTACAGTCAATAAAAATTCTGAATTATCTCAGCTGATCTTATGTGCGTTTCCTTTGTAATGTTATACTATTACAGATTCTTTGCGGTACAGTCTAGCCTAAACCAACAGAACATGTCAAATAACTTGCCAAGTTTTCCCTATTTGATTAAAAGGTTTTTTCCTTCAGCCCTGTGAATTCAAAGGATAATTATTCTTAAATTATCCATTAATCCCTCAAGGACAGTGCTCTGTCACCTTCCTGTTTCATTGGCATATGTTTAATACCAACAGTCAAATCTGGAGTCCCTAACAGTAGCTCTGCAAAGTGAGACTAAATCCATTTAATCTCTTTCATCAGTTCTGGTGTCCTCAAGTTTCCTCTCAGGAAGAAAGAAGAGAATTAGAAAAGAAAATGATCTTCAGGTTTAGTTCCCATATAATCAGTTTCTGCTATGACATGGGGTGGGGATTTTCAGTCCTCTGAAAGTGTCATTAATCTGTGTGAAAATATAAAACTTGAAAAACCTCCTCATACAAGTATTCCTTACTCACATAGTCAAGGCTTTCAGTAGAAAGACATTTTCTACATTTTTCTACTGTTTATGAAGGTTTTCAAACTGAAGTCCCAGAACACTGCAGCAAAATACTCAGATGATTGGACATCTAATGATCTGATCGTGCTCGTGGAAATATTAATGAGCTTACATCTTTGCTTAGACTTTCTTGAAATCTTCCATCGATTGGGTGCTAAGTTTTCCCTTCACATTATAGTTCCTTCTCCTTGTTCCATTGACCAGCAAAAACTCAGTTTTTCTTAATGACATTGATTTTCTTTTTCAGATATTTAAAAAGTCTCAAAAATGTAAGCTTAAAAAACCAAAATTAAAACTTATGAGGGAAGTTTCATAAATATATAAAAATTTTGCTTTTATAACTACTGTGAATTGTTGATTTACCAATGCTTTTCAGGGCATAATGGAGCTACAACGCAAAACTCCATTTTTAAACATGAATAAATCAGTTGTAAACGGAAGCTCATAAAGATTGTGGTGTGTTTGTTGCGTTCATTTGGTTGCTTGTTTTGATGGAAACAACACTGACTCTTTGACATAAATTTTTCTGAAGGATTTTCTATTTTTTAGCACAGTGGTTTATTGATTTAGTAGTTTTGATCCAATGGCATGTAATTTGATTAAATCCCTTTGTTTCTGAGTACTTGTAACTCTGCTAGTAAAAAGTATATACTTCAGGTGACAAGATTCATTCCTTGAACTTTTTAAAGGATGTTGAAATCTCTAACTTGCAAAGAAGTCATTGAAGTAACTGTAATATATTTGCATTGTAGTTCAAGCACCATTCTATCAATGAGTTCCAGTTTGATGCAAAATAGAAGAATCTAATCAATCCGTTTAGTTCCTCTGTTCACACTTAATGACAAGCTTTGATAACTGTAATTAAAAATTACCCTTAATCATATAGACCCAGCCCAGGTGTAGAAGTCAGGTGACATAGATGCCTATGGACATTAACATTTTCAGCAACTTTCTTGTAAATTCAGAGTTCTGTTTCAGCATGACCAGAAGTGGCTCAGAGTTGAAAGTGTGAGCAATCACACTTGTTTTATGTCTAAGTCCTGTCACAGAATCAGGGAAAAGACATTCTTCCTCTAACTTATCTTGAAATAAAAACCCAAATGAAAGCGGAACACCTCCCTGCCCACAAACCCCATAGTATCCCATTTGTAAGTGCACAGATCAGAATATATCAGCGGCCTATTTTCAGTTTTGAACCGATATCACCCAACTTGCAAAGTGTATTTCTGTTCATCAACAAAGAGAGAGTACAGATATCTGTAAGAGAGAAGCAGTATCAGTCTTTATGGATTATAGGATTCACTGAACCTAAGACGACAAATATAATTCTGTAACCTTATAGTTCAAGTAGTGTTTATAGCTTAATATAGTTCTTTCTTTAACTAAAGTCTCTATATTTTATGCTAAAGTCACTATATTTTATGCTTAGTCACTGGCTAAGGAAATATTTATGAAATGTTGACCTCCTACATGGTATAGGAGTTAACCTCTTGAGGAGCAGGTTCAAACTCCTCAGTGAAGAAGAATTAGTTTGGGATTTGTACTTCATAAGCGCTTGCTGTAAATAATGAGACAAAGCATGAAAGACAGTTTAGAATAAATGCATTAACTCTTTCTTAGCTAGCCCCAGTAAAAGAGCCTAGATAGTGTTTTGCACAGGATAATAAAGGATAGTTAGTGCTAGATAATGCAGCTCCCAGACTGGTTTTGTATTTGAGATACATTCTTCTACAACAAAAAGCTTATTGGTTCTCTAGTCTGTCTCCTGCTTGCCCTGGTTTACGATGAGTAAATCTCCCCGTGCTTTTTAGGGAATCCATCTCCCCCAGAATCCACAAGTTTAGCTTTTACTATAGGAGTCAACACTGAAAATCTGAGATTATTGATGTCTTTTTCATTCTATTTATTCACCTCTTAAAAAAATGTCTCCTTAGAGTGCCCCAAGCTACTAAAACTCAGAGGTTGCTGTAAACACCACAGCATCAGACTTACAAGCAATTTGTGATATGCTTAGACATGCAAAGTAGCAGTTATATTTCAGCAAGATTATTTGACATAGTGATTTATTCATGCTTTATTGATTTTTTATTAAGGAAGCTCTTTAAAGACTCCATTGCATCTTTGGGCGCAGTTCTAACCAGTTATACTGACTCAAAAGTCACCTTAGAAAGTACAGGCTTCCTCTTCTGCTTCTGAAAGAGTAAAAGTTTAAAACATCACAAATGCATGCTCCGAATGCTGTCCCACTTTTTATCAGTGGAAGAGCAGGGAAGTTGCTCTTCTTCCACCTAAGGAGCTACACTGTCAAATCACACAAAACATTTCTTTGAATAAGGAAGAAGATTCTTGTGTTTGAGCCTTAATGGCTACGTCTACAATATTTAATGCCTTCAACTGAGGTAAAGTGATGCAGTTTGTATCCCACATCTTTACAAGCTCTGTAAATTTAGCAGTAGTATAGCCCTATATGCCTTATACATGACAACCTTGAACCTTCTTAGATTTCTTTCTGAACTCCCTGTGGCCCTAGTGTATAAATAGTATTTTGGGCTTTTTTGTTTTCATTGCAATATCTGAAATTATAAGACAACTGAGCTGCAGTCCACCAGAACGTTGTTTTTCTCACATAGGACTGAGTTTATGTGTTGATCGACAGTGTGGAGCTTCGTGGTATCAGTTTGTAGCCAAATCCTATTGGTAGAGTGTAGGAAATCAGACCTGATGCTATCTTAGCCATACTGACCACTGCAAACTGTCCTTAAACAAACTAACTATCCCTGAGTTACAGCAAAGCTTCTCCTTAGTATTCAGCTAGTTTACCAAACTGCAACTTTTCAGGGAAAAATGAATATCTTTGTAGTGTTGATGACTGGGAAAGTGGGACACAGGAGTCAAGCATGGAGTTGACTCAGTTGATAATGTGGATGTGCAGAATGACTGTCATTCATGTGGCTCTCACACAGCAAAGCTGAAGGCTCTTCCAATATAATTTCAAATGATGAATGAGTTTGAGAATTTTGCCATCTGCTTGCTGACACAGGGAAAAAATGTGCAATTCACTGAATTCATTATTCCTTCAGGTCTGATAACAGCAACAGATTATTTGGAGGGTTTAAACAGCAAAGAGGAAGAAATCACATTCCCAAGGGAATGGCTTTGTATGGTGGGATAAAATGAATAGAGTAGAAATGCTATATTTAGGGCAGTGGGACCTGTCCTGACAAGCATGATCCATTGAGATAAGCAAAAAATTAGAATATGAAAACAAAAATTTTTTTATAGAAGATAGTTTGTAGTTTTCTGCATATTCTATTTCTGAAGGGTAGCCTAGTTAAGAAGATATTAAGGTTACAGAAGAGAAAGAAGGGTCAGGTAGACTGGTATCAAAATAATTTGCTTTGAACCCATGGAAGTCCCAAATAAGAGGAAAAATAAACTTTGATTTGACAATAAAGAAGAACAAGTATCCACACAGTGATTTTATAGACCTTTGGTAGATAACCATCTCTCCTTTGGGTAATAAAGCTTTACAAATATGACTAAGGGTAAAGCACATTACTTATGCGTGTGAGGCAATGGTTTTCTGACATTATGTCACTAGAGTACATCAGTCAGATCTGAAGGCAAAGACACATTCGTTCTTAAGTGCTAATGACATAAATTCTGCCAAAGCCAGACGCAGAATTATAAAAACTAATTCATGTTCTTTGGACTTTTTTACAAAAGTATAAGGAGCAATTGTTTGGAACCTCTGTCAGTTAACATTTGAAAAATGCCAACAGATGGCTCTCCCTGCATCCATGCAGCTGACGATTCCGAAATAAGTAGCGCTGAGAGATTTCTTGGTGAAGCTAAGGGGCAGGAAAGGCAGCTGTCACTGAATGTCTTAATTGCAGCATTTACAGAGTTCTAATTAATGTAATGTTGTTTCTATGGCTATATTAATGTAACATCCATTGCTATGTTATTGGTTACACTTTGTGAATTAAATTTGGAATTTGGCATATATATGACGTTTGTGGAAGCAAAAGTTTGATCTAACTCTTCAGCATTTACATAGGGAGAATGCATTAAAAATACGACTTGTAACTTGAAAACGTTAAATTAAGCTTTTAGACTTAAAGATGATGCCTCTTTACATTGGAAAGTGTTGGTGAACATTTGATGCCATTGGTGCATAAGTACTTTTGAGCAGCATTTTGTAGTGGTGCTGAGACCTTTTGAATTGTTTAAAACATCAGAATTTTTAGAGATCAGCAGTAATGTAACTGTATATTCTTCTAGAACATCAATGTTCTGTGGTATTTCAGAAGGTAAATTTGATCAGTGAAGAAGTTTTAAAAATGGTCTTTTTTTTAAAAGCTAAAGAAAAGAAATTCTGATTATAAGTTGAAGGGAGAGATGGATCATATCTGTGCAGTTTCAATAAATATCGAACAAAAAAAATGAAGGAAAAGTTTCAGAATCACATTGTTGGAACATTTGTTTCAACATTATTCACCATTTTTTCTTTCCCCAAAAGTATTTTATTCTGGCACCTGATTAAGTCTTGAAATAATGGTTTCCTTTCCTCTGACTTTTCTAAAGTCATGTAACAATGTCAGAATAAGGCATAGGAGGCTGCTGCTAATGAAACAGTCTTCAATTCAAAGAACAATCCCTTTCAATTGATCTTATTTAATAAAGCGCTAGTTTTATCTTTATTCCTTTATTTCCCAAATGCCACTGGTGTTTGTTCTGACAAGTTGGGTAAATATCACTGTGCTCTGTTTCCAAAGGCTGTCACTAAAATAAGGAAGGCCATGGTTGTATACTTCTGCTTGGTAAATCTGTGTTTGATTACATGGGGCTACATTCTTCCAACTTTCTCTTGATGACTATAAGAACCTTCCCTAGTACTGACCATTTCTGGTTGAAAAAGAGTAAGAAGTCAACATGGATGTCATTTCTTCTGCAGTTTAATAAGGTGAAAGCAGTTGCTGTAAATAGAGAAATAAAATACAAAGTGGTGATACAAAACTTTTCCTTACCTCGTTTCAGCCTATTCTGCATCCAGTTTTATATGGCCACATTATTTGGCTGGACAAAGAAGTAACTAGATTGTAAACTAGTGAACACCAAAATAAATGCGTTTTCTTTGCCTTTTAAGATATACAGACTTGAAGTACTGCATTACTCTACACACGTTACTACTGGCTATGGTACTTGCTGCTGTGAATAATCACATAGAAAACCATTTCCAGATGAAGTACTAGGTGAAGGACACTTTGCCAAAATAGCTGCAGACCATGGTGACTGAGGCAAGATGTGGAAGTATGAGAAAACCAGCACAATAGAGGAGATTACTTGCCCTTTTCGGAAGGGAGTTTCATGGAGAGCTGATTGTTTGAACTGATTATTTTCCTATGTTGCTAGAAGCTTACCTAGGGTAAAGCATTTAAAACTTTTATTCTCTAGTGGAAAGGCAATATTAAAAAACCACCAGCCAACGAAACCCTGTAGGTTTCCCACTGTAAGACAATTGAAACGTAATGGAAATTCAATTGATTTTCAGTGGGGAAAGCTGCAGGGCACCAATTATCTGTGCTCTAGAATTGTTGCTTGAAGTGAAGCTACACATTGAGGAGCCAATCAAATATATTTCAATCCCTGCATGCAATATGTTCCTGACAACAGATCAAATTTTTCAGCTTCTGATTAAATGGACGTATCAGGACAATCTTTGATTGGTTTTAAAAGGATATTTGAAATGTTCCTGGAAACATTAATGCCACCTACTCAGTGCAAAACTTATATAAATCTCACTTTAGGTGGCGATGAATTGTATTACCTTTGCATATAGACATTCCAGCTCATGATCAGTATTCTATATCAGATTTATGTGAAGGAGATATATTAATTAAAGTAGTTTAAAAGATTTAAAACTGACTTTATCTTTTACTCCTGGTTCCAAATCCAAAGAAATTTAGTAGCTGTTGGGAATATTTATTGGCTGCGCACAGAAGAACAATTTTTTGGACTTGATGGAAGAGTTTTATAGCTGCTAATGGACAGCTAGCAGGGAGTGACTGTCTCAGATTAAGTAGCAAAGGCAAATCAAGACCTCCTGGAAGTAACTTAAACTATTCTAAGCAGCAAGAGTGAGCAATATGGCATGGATTTAGCTACTGAGATAAACAGGTGAAAGTGGTTGGAAATACTGGGGTAGAGGCTTGTGTGTTTTCTGAGGGTTGTTTTTTTTTTCTCTTTAGTATTTTCACCAATTTTGTTATGACTTGGTTAACAGAAAAGAGGACATAGTTATTAAGTGTGTAATACAAGAAAAATAGCAAATTTTTAGGCAGAAATTTTTAGGAGAGCAGAATAAAGAAGAGGACAAGGTTAGGCAGTGGTTTTAGAGAAAAATATCTTCTACAGTGCATCTCAATTTGAAACAAGTGATAATGACAAGCACTGTATTAAGGGTACTGCAATAGACACACGGATTATCCTGCTCTACTTGGTGCCAGTAAGCCCTTTACTTGAAGTTTGAGGCATTCCAACATCAAAAAAGGTGTGTGCAAGAGTAGAGAACATAATCAGACATCTTGAAAAATGAGGAAACATGGAAGGACATGGAAATTAGCTTAGGAAAAGAGAGACTGAAGGAAGATATGGCAATCATTTTCAGATAAGCTGCAAAATAGAAATTAGTAAATTGTTCTCTGAGTTCCAAAACATTTCCAGTTCCTTCAACTTTCTTTTTGACATTTTCATGTTTAATAACTGTATTCCTTATTTTGTCATCTAAGACAAGAGTAGGCTTAATATTCAGCAAGAGAGATTTAGATTGGGCATTAAGAAAATATTTCTGGTAGACTAGCTAAGGAATGCCAATAGAAGTAGCAAAATCTGCATCATTTAAAGAATGATTTAGCCGAACATCTGCTAAGAATAACATTATAGCTTTTCTTGCTGTGAGCTTGGTTGGAGGAGCACTAGATAACCCATTTTCCTTAAGGCAGCTTTACATTAAATTTACAGTCAAATGTGTTGAAATTATAGTAGTTGTTGTTTGTGTCTTCCTTATCCTTCATATGAAAGAGAATGCTTGCTAGCTATGTGAGACTAACCAACAAAGTGAGTGTCATGAAATAGGAACTTAAGTGCTCTTAGTAACTTGTTCTGTTGTTTCATTTTGGGGTGAGTTTCACCCCCCTGGAGAATGTTTTCAGAGTGCCGATTGACGAAAGAAATTGCAGAGTACTGTGCACATTTATTATAGGCAAAGTTATGTTGTGTATACCATTAACTCTGCCATATATTCCTCTTTGTTTCACTGGAGTACTTACAAAGTGGTACACTCTTCAAGGTGAGAAGAAAGGTCAAGGATCCTGGTGAGAAAAACTGCAAGTCAATTGGGAGGCACAAATAAATAATTTCACCATTGGAGAAATTAACAAAAAAGAAAGTATCAGTTTTATGTGCTGCTCTGAATTTATAAAATTTATGATATTACATAAATTGAATAATCCATAGACACAGATATTCTTTCTGAAGTAGTCATTTTATGTTTCTTATTCCTAAACCAGACTTCTCTCTGTAGTGTATGAGATGTAAGTACTTCACCCAGTATAAAGAAGTAGAGCCTTGCCAGTTTCACTTATTTTGCTAAGGGAGAACAGTACCATTTACATAAATCTGATTTTGTCCTTTGTCTTCTATTAGAACTACTATCAATAGATGGTGACATACCAATTTCCCTGCTTTAAGCTGACTCTACACTTTCACAAATGGCTGCACAGCATGTAATTGTGCAGAAATAATTCTCATGAACTGATTCGTTAGCTTGGCTTTTAACACTGGGAATTTTAATTTGTTGAATGGACACTCTTGCCCACCTGAAGGTGGAAAGAAACTACAGGTGAAGAAAATCAAGAGGTTTTTTTTACAGAAGGGTCACTGCTATCATCCTGGTGTTTGATTTTGAGAGCTTCTGATTTCATTCAAACAAATGCCTCAGATGTGTTATTCAGCTCTATAGTCAGACTCCTACCTGTTAATACAATTAGCAGATCCTTAAAAGCAATCCAGGTCCTGAAGAGTAGTCTAAACACAGGAAGTTACACAGTTGGTACTCTGGGACTTCTTACTTGGTCTCCAGCTGCTGCCTCAGAAAGTGTATGGGTCTTCCAGAAGTCTTATTCCTATCTTTGCCAATCAGTTGAAGCATCTTAGATCCCTAAGGTATCTAGGCTGACTATAGTGATCTAGGTTATCTAAGGTGCCTATAGATAAGAAAACAAGGCCTGTCATCTCTCCAGATTCCAGGACTGTACTGATATCTCTATTGGTAGTGAGAATTTAGGGATGTCTTACGCATTCCAGCAGCTATGTTTGGATCTCTTAAAAAACAGCTGAACTTGGCTCTTCATCTCTGTCCAACCTGACCGTATTGATGAGTGCACGTTCTTTCTTTCTTCGAGGGAATGTTAAAAGGTGTTTTTCTAGTTAGTGTAATAAGTACGTTGAAATCCTGGAAACATATTTAACAGTAGGCAGCCAATTGCAAAATAATACATGAAAATCATAGGAAAAATCATATTAAAAAAACAGAAGTGTTCCACTAGGTTAAATTTAGAGGAATTTGCCACTTAAATTTAATTCTTCCATCCCAACTATTGCAAGTATTCCTTTTGGATCTCTCATATTTTGGTTTTTTTAGAGAAAACATTTTCTCTGCCACAAACCAATGCCCTATAGCTTTTATTGCAAAACACTTGAGAGCTTTAAACTACAGTCTTTCTTCTAATACCAGACTGCAGACTTGTCCTTGTTCAGATCCTTTCATATTAATACTTATCCTGTTGATCTGATTTGCTGTTTAAGTTTGAATTGATATCTCATTTCGTCCATAATTCTATTTATTTTTCACCTTCAGTGCATAAACTCTTCAAAATATGGTGTTTATGGTTTCTGTCATGCTTGGGGGAGATGGCATTGCAGAACTAAGTATTTGCCTATGTAGAAGCTTCTCTAAAGGGATTTCTTTGAAAACGTATCTACAAAATCACTGACTACTTTGTAGTTGTACCAGTGTCACTGGGAGGACATTACCTACTGTACCAGCACTGAGGTTCTCCTTCCTACATGTTCTCCTGTCTGCACCCATTTAGGTATTTTCAGTCTGTGTTCTTAAACATACAGGAGAAGAGAATTAGGGGCTGTAGCAACAGGACAAGAGGGAGCGGGTTTAAAATTAAAAAGGGGAACTTCAGGTTGGATATAATGAAGAAGCTCTTTACTGTGAGGGTGGCAAGGCACTGGAACAAGTTGCAAAAGATGTTATGAATGCTCCATCCCTGGCAGTGTTCAAGGCCAGGTTGGACAGAGCCTTGGGTGACACAGTTTAGTGTGAGATGTCCTTGCCCATGGCAGGAGGTTGGAACTGGATGATCTTAAAGTCCTTTACAGCCCTAACTATTCTATTATTCTATGCTTCTATGATTCACAAAAGGGTCATAATACCAAACATTAGTTTCAAAGTCCTAATCCACATATCTATGGAACCAAATATGAACTTTGTTCTGGGTTTATCTGTGGTTTTGTTATGTTGTCAGATGTTTCTTCTGGCTTGATTCCTAGGGAAATGTTAGCTGCAGCTCAGATAATTAAAAAACAGACCTCAAGGACTGCTCTGAACTTGTCAAGAACTGTGCTAAATGGAAGGAGTGTTAATCGTTTATCATTACACTCTTTTGAGCACAAGATAAAAGTTTCTGCTAAAATAAATCTGGTCAAAGCTGTGATTCCATTTGATCCAGAAAAGTACAACCTAGCACTTTTAGCCTAAGGATATATCCCAGAAGAGATTTTGAGATATCCTTCAACATAGAGCACGCAGCTAATGAATTGTTCATGGGTTCATCTCATAGCAAAACCGTGCTGATCATCCCGTCCTTTCTCTTCAGAAAGGTAAGTTTCTTCAACCAGATGGCAGGGTTGGATTTCTCCCCCCACTCCTGCCTTGAATACTCTCCTCCCTGCAGAGAGAGAGGCACGCCTTTAGCAGGAATTTGAGCTTTGCAATGAAATTCATACTGCTGGATAAGCAGAATTTTAGCGACCTGTCATTGTCAATGCATAATTTTGACACTCTAAGAACTGGCTTCAATCTATAACTGGTGAAAATATTTCTGAAATGGAAAATAAGCAGAAAATCATTAAAGCTTTTAGAGAGGCAATTAATTCCTTGCAGAAATTGCTTTTAGCATTTAAGAAACTAAATAAACAATTTTAATGGTGCGAAGTGCTAAAGCAGATGTTCATCAAGGAAGAAATAAACACCACTGCAACTGCCAAGTGTACCATGATTACTGTTCCTTCTTTAGTCTCTTTATCAAAGGTTTACACAAAAGTTGCTGTAACAGCAAAGACTGAACTTCCGTATACTTGTGTTATTACATCTTCATTGTATTTAGGTTAAAATTAAAGTATAAGATCCTTTCACTGTTATTCTGTGATAAGATGAAAAAAATGTAAATAATGATGGCAAAGAATGAGATTTTGATATTTATTTGCTTTTTTAGCTTTTTTTTTTTTTTTTTTTAACTCCTTTTTTTTACTCCTTTTTTTTCTGCGGGCTTCCTCAATTCTTACCAGCTGTGAATTCTAGATAGAATCATAGAATAGTTAGGATTGGAAAGGACCTTAAGTTCACCTAGTTCCAATCCCCCCGTCATGGGCAGGGACACCTCCCACTAAATCCAGTAGGCTTAATTAGAGAAAGAAGTCAAAGCAGTGGTTGTCAAATGTTTTCACATTAGCTGCATAGGTGACTCTGACAATTTCAGAGCACCTGAAGTTTTCCTGAACACATGCTTAAGCATTAAAAGTAAATTTTTGTGTTGTAGCTACACATGAAATCGGTGAGGATACTGAAAACAACGTATTCTAAAATCATAAAGAAGTGATCATGAATAATTGCAGGGATGCTCCACTCTGAAGAAATACACATCTGAGGAGAAGGTCACCTTCCTCTACAGTCATAAGACTTCCTGAAATGCTCATTCTCTACTTACTGCATCCCCTCTGATTTTTGATCGATGATGAGGGCTTTTTCCTCAAAGGTGAATATTCAGACTGTTTCTAGTGTCTTTGTTGGGAATTATCTGCATATCTGAAGCTGGTACTGCACAACATCTGATGCTGCCCTCTTATAGCTCTTCATGATCCATGTATGTACTTCTGAGATGCATCTTACACTACATCCTGAGCAGTCCTACAGCAAAAAAGGGATTAGTTAAGTTCTGAATCCTTTCAGAAGCAGTTTGTTTCTCCTTGTACATCTGTGTGTCAATTTTAATTAAAATATCAGGCTTTGCTTTGTCAAATATGTTTAGTGGAGACCTGTTGGCATTTTTAAGGTATATTGACTAAAATGTTTCGTATCTCCTTTCAAAAATGAAAAAGAGGTTACATGGGATCATGCTGTAACGTGACTGAACACAGGACCTGAACAGGTATGTGGATGCCACCTGCACTGCTGGTAAAGCCTGTCAAATAATATCAGATTTATTTTATTTAGCTTTAGGTAATTAGTTTTAAGTATATTTTAGCTCTAAGTGTATAGAATCTTCTGATTTCTATGTTAATGTCCTGAGTTCAGCAGCAGCAGTCATTTTTCTCCTTCTTAGTAGCTGGTGCAGTGCTGTGGTTTTGACTTTCAGCCTGTGAACAGTACTGATAGCACCGATGTTTTCAGTTGCTGCTCAGTAATATTTACTCTGATCAAGGACTTTCTGAGTCTCATTCTCTGCCAAGGAGGAGGGGAAGCTGGGAGGAAGCAGAGACAGGACACCTGACCCAAACTGATCAAAGAGG
>JANRGW010036676.1:0-31767 GCA_024733675.1 Psilopsiagon aymara | reverse complement strand
CACAAGTCAAAAACACAGTGCTGCACCAACTACTAAGGAGGAGAAAAATGACTGCTACTGCTGAACCCATGACAGCAGAGAATTTTAAACTCTTTCAAATGAAAAACTCTCTAAGAAGATGTAAACAGAATAATATTCAGTGAGGACAACATACTCTGAAAATCTTGGCCTGGTGACCAAGTAAAGCTTCTGGATATGGTCTTCCTTGGGGATATGAATATAGGCTCTGCTGCTGTTTCTGTACTACACTCCTTTACATAGCCAAGAGATGTCCTACTTCTGACCAAGTAATTCTTTTTTAGGAACATAAGCCCACTCTTTTCTTAGCCATTTTTCTCTCTCTGGATTTATTTAGTATTCCCACAGCTTTGATTTGTTCTTTGTCCCATACTGTGCTCTTGTGAGCTGTTTTGTAAGGCACCAGTTTTGGTTTTGAGGACTTCAGAAAGTCGCGGCAGACAGTGGAGGTATGCACTTAAAGGTCAGCATCACCTCACTTTACACCTTGGAAGATTTAGTCCTGCACTCCTATTAATGTTCAGCATTATGCAGTATTAAAATTTTGATCTTCCAGTGAACATCTGTAGCAAGGCTTGGTGATATTAAATAGTAAATGAAGAATTACTCTAAGGTCAACTTCTTCCCACTTATCAACTGTTCTAAGAAGTACTTGTAGCTTTGAACATTGTTGCTTAGTATCAGCCTTCTTTCTTAAATGACTACTGAATATTCAGGTCTGATCAACACTGGGGCAAACTACAAAACAAAAAGAACAAGATAACTATTTGGATTTTCTCCATTTAGTCTTGGTAAGAAAAAAACAAGTTCTTTCTTCCCCAAAATAGCACCTCTTTGAGGCTTATTTCCAAAAGGATTTTCTTTTTTTCCTTTACCAGAAATAAATACTTACAAATGATTGCATTATATAAAAATGCAAAATTTTACATGGTAAAACCTGTGATTCATTTAATTCTCAAGTTAAAGAGGAACATGAAGGTTTGTGTAAGCTGATGAGGTGAATGAATCATTAAGTAAAGAATGTGTCATTTGGCCAATTTAAAAGTTATTGATGTAGTTACATAGAAAGCTCATCTATAGATTAAAACATCACAGCTTTTTTTTTAAGTGGTTTTAATGGGCGCTTCAAAATCTGTTTGAAAAATGGTTTTACTCACAGTCACCTGAAACCTGGCTAGCTTTACTATAAAACTGAAAGTACTCTATAATAATGCAATAAACCAGGGAGGGGGAGAGGGGAGAGAAACAGGTTTAGCATGTGTGACATTCAAGAGACTCTTTGTGTTTGTCTCAAAGCAACTCAAAAGACAGAAGGCACTGACAACAGAAGGCACTGACAACTCGTTACCGCTTGAACAAACGGCCAGGGGCAAAATAGCGATCGCGCTCCAGGAAGGCGGGAGATGGTTTCCTCTGTGTCTGCCCTGAGGCCGTGAAGATCAACTGCCCTGAGACAGCGGCACAGACACTGCGGCGCCCGTCAGGGCATAGCGTTAACTGGGCCTGGGGCTCACAAGATCATTCTGGCACCTCCTGGAACTTGCCTGAACAGCTTAGGACATAATGCAGGCTTGGAAGTGGGCCTCACCAGTGGGAAGAGCCAAGAGACCCTGACCCAATAAAAAGGCAAACCCGTTGTTTAGCAGTGTGGTGTGTGATTATCTACTTTGGGTTCTGGTGGTGCCGGGGGGTGGGGGTCACTGATCACAAGGACTACAACTGCAAGAATTTCCACTCCCTAACAAGATATTGCTGGACCCATGGGGTGGTGATCCTATTTCTCTGTTTTCTTTCCTTTTTTCTTTCCTTTCTCCTTTTCTACTTCATGTCTTTTCACAAGAATAAGAACCTGCTAAGACTTTTGTTCCTCCTGACACAGTTTCAGAAAAGTTTACCCAAAAAAAAAAAAAAAAAAAAAAATCAATTCCTGTTTTATTTTTTAGCCTCTGGGGGGGGGGCCTGTCATTTTCCTGTGAACTCTGCAGAGTATTGTGAAAGGTCATTTCCCTCCACACTCACGGAGCAGGACGGGACAGGATGTGATGAGAAGGCTGTCACTGCAATCAGTTACATTAAAAAATAACTAAAACTCTAAGTCAATTATCTATGATAAAAAAAGCATTTTTAAAAATAAAGCTATCAAGACGTATTTGTAGTCTACTGAAATCTGTATCAAGACTTCCTTTGACTTGCCTTTATGCTGCATCAGGAATATTCTTCCACTGTTACATAAAGATCGGCTTTATTATTTCTTTTTACAAGGGCATGTAGTTACAGAACAAGGGGGAATGGTTTTAAGCTGAAAGAGGGCAGGTTTAGATTAAATATTAGGAAAAAATTCTTCACCTTGGTAGTGTTGAGGTACTGCGACAGGTTTCCCACCGAAGCTGTGAAAGCTCCATCCCTGCAAGTATACAACGCCAGGCTGATGGAGCTTTTCAACAACTTGGTTTAGTAGAAAGTGTTCCTGCCCATGTCAGGGGGACTAGAACTAGATGATCTCTAAGGTCTGTTTCAACCCAAACCATTCTATGATTCTCTGATTAGTTTTGCTTGCCATTTGGTGGTTCCTCCTAGAAACGGGTGAATATATTTGAAGAGTAATCAATCTATCAGTGAACTCAAAGATTATGAACTTTAAGATTATGAACAGTGTCTCTGTTACATATTTCACATTAGTGACCTCTTATTTTTACATTACCAGAACATTTTTATTAAACAGCAGTTTGATATAGGCAAAATATTTGCTGGATAGAAACAAGACTTTGCTTACATTGGAACTGCGACATAAAGGAGCATTTCCCATTCTGCAAGTTCAGGTGCTCATCTTGACTTTCTAAATATCATGATTGCTATAAGGTCACATGCAGTTTCTTATCTGTTTGTCTTATTAAAATGCATCAGAAGGAAAAGTAGACCAAGGAAGGAGAGAGAAAAGGTTTGCAAGATACTTTTTGACATGTATGATCATGAGACTAGGACTATGGGTCACAGCACTGAGTGTACTTATCTAGCAGTTCAGATGTACCCCTACTAAAATTGCATTATCTGTTTAAAATGAAAATTAGGCTATTAATATTTTTGCATGAAGGTCTTTAATATCAGAGTGGTTTAATCTCACCATGTTGGTCAAATGTTTTTGTTGCCTGAAATGTAGACTTCAAAGAAGGTCTCAAAGAAAAAAGTAATCATATCCCAGGTAGGTAGTTTTTTGTCCATTAGGAAAGAAATGTACTGCAACATTCCAAATAAAAAAAATGCAATAATAAATTATAGAGAATGGCAGAAGTGACATAGCTACTTAATTTGCTTGTAATGTAAGAAATGCAGTTTCAAAGCAAGCTCTATCTGTTTGATTTGTCATCTAAATTGTTCCACAGTAGTGTATGCAGCTGTGTAGCAGCTTTGTCTCTTTAATAATTTGTTAATACTGACCTTTAACAGTATGTATTCAGAATGTTGAGAAGATATACAATGCAGAAATGATAAGCTAAAAAAGTCTTAAAGTGTATTAAGCCTCTCAAGTTTATACCTCAGATGCTGAATGTTCTACCATGAGTATAAAAGGGGAATTCTACCTCTCACCCTTCCTCTCCCCATCCCACTCCACTTGTGATACCCTGCTTAGATTCATAGAAGATATTCAGAGATGCTAACCAGCCTAAACTCTCTAGAGTCCTTCATATTTTGTGAGGATCTACTATCAGTTAAGAGAAATAGCATGCAAAAGGTAGGAATGTAGAAAAAACAAGTTAGGCTTCTACTGTAATTCTTTTTTAGTGAATTCTTTTAGCAGTGTCAATAAAGGAAACTGGTCCTCCTAGTCTATAGTAGTTTTCCTCTACCACGTACTCCTTGCTAATGATGGGAAGCAGCTAATGATTTAATATTTTTTTCATTGAGGCTGAAGAGAATTATGACATGAAATGAGGGAGCATAACACAGAAGCCATCCTTTCTTAAAATTGAAACTTATCTAAAGTTTTCATTAACAAGAATTTACAATGGAAAAAAAAAAATCATTTTCAATGTCATTAAAAACAAATTATAACATTGCTTTTATTTACCTATTTACTTAATAATCAGCTTCCTTCCTAAAACTAATTTTCTTCCAAAATAATTTTGGACTGATTAAAATTCATATCATAATTATGCCCATAAAAAATTCTGCATTGATCCTAATTATAGCAGTTTTCAGAAAATTCAATCAGTGGAATATTATCTGGTATCTTCAATAGCCATGTTCATTCTAATCACATTAGTACTGATGTTAGTGTGTACAAAACACAAGTTAGTGGTACTCATTTTAAGTAGTAGGTTTCAGATTGCATCCATGTAGATCTATGCCGCTTCTTCATTTTTCAGACTCCTTTATTTAGCTGTGATTGTCAATGGGAAAACACTCAGAGCAGACACCTTCTTCATCATCAAATTTAATTAATAGATCAGTTCCATTTGGTTTATTACACTAATTAGCAGGTGTTGTGTCACAGACTTTAAATCTTTCCTGTATGTGAATTTTTTCGGTGTGTTATCTGAAGACACAGTATTACATTTTTACTTGTATGTGCAACATTCAACCAACTAGCAGCTCAGTCCCAATTAACACTTATAAATGTAAAGTGCAAATATTTACAGTGATATTTTTTTCGACAGAATAGTGGAATATATGCACACACGTATCTGAGGAATGTGCACAGAAGTATCTATCAGTATTTAAATTCATGCCCTGACCTTCATATTTACAAAATTAAAGAGCAGCAGTGTAAGGTAAGCTTTTCTAGTAAAAAACATTTAAGAATTCTGATTTGGGGTCCATAGTATTTTTATTTATCAAGTACTGATAAAAAAAAAAAAAATAACATTTTTGATGATGTGTCTTGTCATCACAAGATTTTTTGATTTGCCTACATTCTTTTTTTTTATTATCACTCCTAGTCCTCACCATTAATGTTTAAGGGCTTTAAGAAATATTTTATGTGAATTCTAATAATATTATTTATAAAACCAGTGTATGACAGGAGATTTTGCTACATACTCATACTTGTCATCATGCTGCTATTGTACCACTAGTACTCACTCTCAAATTATGTGAATTATCCTGGGAATTCTGTACCCTTTTTCATATAATTCTGTCACTAATTTAGCTGTTATTTTAGCTTTAGGAAGAAGTGAAAGCATTTAATCATTTTATTTCTTAAAAGCATTAGAATTACATTTGGATCTATTTTTTGTTTCTCTTGGGGTTTGTAGGTATTGTTCTTAGTCAAAGGCAATGAATTACCTGACAGCGAGTACACCTATGCTGTCATACCTCCTCCTCAAGATAAAAAACATCACAGGCTTACAGTGTGAATTTAACAAAAAAAAAAAAAAAAAAGAGAAGCTGGCAGGCCCCCTTGACAGACTGGCTCTGGACATCACCTTTACATCAGTATTAATAAAAAATAAAACGTGAACACAATGATTTTCAATGAACCTGAAAGCCTTTAGCTTATTGCATTTGCAGTTGAAAGACTTACATACTATTGAAAGACTTACATACTGACTTTTTATTCAACTTTTAAAATGTTCCTACAGGATTGAGACACTTTTAGAGTCAGTGTAAATGGGAAGAGGAAGACAAGGGCAGCTGAACAAAATCATTACTGTCAGAAGGTGTTCTGCAACATTAAGAAGTTCAGTGCATAAAAGGGACTTGTCTGCTGAGCTGAAGACAGTAGTAAGAGCTTTGGATTTCTAACAGGGCTTTAGAACTCTACAAATAACAGCAGATAACTTAGTTATAAATATGAACTTCAAAAGATGCCTTTCCATCCATTAGTGCCAAAAGAAAATCTGAAAAGACCAATTTCAGCAATTTTTGTGCATTAAACAAAATAATACAGGAAAGAGAGTGGGCTGGGACACAACCAGGGTTACTTTATATAGCTGGGTTTCTAAAGCACACTTCATTCAATCACTCTTTTGTAGGCTGCATTAGCTACCTCTTTTGAGTTAAGTAATATTACATACTTATAAAAATTAGGTTAAAAACTCTTTGTATGGGTTAGGAAGTCATCCACTCATAAAAGGTAAAAACGTTACAGCTAAGGTTCTGTCTGTGACCTTCATTTTGTCCTTTTGTATGCTTATTGTCTTTAATTAGATGCTATCTTACCATTTTTGCAGAAGCTGCCAGCACCTTTGAGTACACGGAATAAGCCATATTTACTTGGCAAGCAAAAATTCCAAAATTCCCTTTCTTTTTCACTGACAAATGCACACTTTATTTGTCACACAATATTCAAAGCACATTCAGAATACAGGAGCAATTCCTTCTGGAATTTTTGCATGTCCCCCTTTATATAATATACAGCATTACATTAAACACCAGTGAATGCATGTTGACGACATCCTTGTGAGATAAGTACGCACCATTCTCTCCACTGTACATATGAGGAACAACAGCACAGTTACTATCCTCTGTTTCAGAATTTGAGACATGATCTGATTTTCCATTCTCCTCCCCCCCACCCCCCCCAAAAAAAAAAATAGAAAAAAAAACCCTGAATGAAACATTAAAATTTAACTGCTCAGAGCACAGCAAAAAAGTTATTTCACTGCCAGCTCTGATTATATGTTTTGTCAGTCAGGGTTGTAAAGGATGAGATGTCTCAAGTATCTGGATAAAATTAATCTCCTCTGTATATGAAGGTGAGGTTCTGACCCACAACATTTTAAATACCCAAATGAAGATACATGACAATTAAAGGCCTGAGTTCCTACTGTCTTCAGTGGAATTAGGATGGATTGTGTTTCCTAAATGCAGGTCTTAAATGCCATTTGAAATACCTTAGGCTATACAAAACCTCAGCTCATGACGCAATTTCGTGGAAGACCTATGCCTGTCTGCATTGGCATCTGGAATCCAGGTCAGATTTGGAAGAGTATCTCAGTGTCATTGGCACTTTGGCATACACAAGTCTGAAACCCACTCCCACATATTGTAATTGAAGGAATTATGAATACAGTTCAAGGGAGCTGTTAGTTCATCCTCAAAACTAGATAAGGAATCTCCTCAGGAGGATCCAGCTGGCTGAAATTGTGGGTGTCAACTCCTGGCTAAGTGAGGGAGGGGTATCCTATTTGGTCTGCGGTTGCTGTTCCAGGAAAATACGTGTCCCCTGTAGGTCCTGCATCATATCTGCCAGCCACATGTAAGACTATCAGATACTTTTCATATTTTCAAATTGCACAGCTACCTATATGTAGATAGATGAGTTGAGTCCCCTAGGGAATGATTGAGTTCATCTTGAGATAGACAGCAAATATACACCATTAGAATTTTTACTTGGGGTGGGTTTTGTGGACATTTAAAGATGGAGCAGATATTTTCTACAATGTGCCTTGGTAGAACATGCTATGTTGAAATACTGGTTTTTTACTTTTATCTCTTTTTTTTTTTTTTTCTTTTATTTTCCCTGAGGTAATCAATTTTGCCTTGTTTCATCCTTATTTCTCAGGCAAATTCCTTATTCCAGCTCCCATTTTTCTTCTATTCTACACACATTCATCCCTGTACACTCTTCTGGCTTTTTATCCTTGGGCACATTTCAGTAAAATCTACTTGACACCTCATTGACCTATTCATAGCATATATTTTGACTTCTTAGAGCATTTAATTCTTGTTTCACTCAGCTGTTCTTTTTGTTTCAAGCTTTTTGACTCAGGATACTGCCTTTTTACCTTTGGCTGTAGTTCATCATCAGATTCCTGTACCTTATTCTCTCTTCCTTTCTATCTTCTCCTCAGTCTTCTTGAAGAATGAGACATACGGTTTCTGTCTGTAACATTTTTTCCTTCACAATTGTGATATCTTTTGTTTGCCATTATGAGAAGCTGTAGAAAAGTTAATGAAATAACAATCACCAAGTGCTAAAAGCTGTGGTACCTGAATACATTCTCAGTCAGAAGGAGCAAAATCAGTCATGAATAGGGAAGTCACTTCCTTGCTAACATTCCTAGACTCATGTAGGCTGATATTTTCTAAGGGTAGGTCTGACATGTAGCTTCTCAGGCAGAATGGCTAAAATTTGATAGTTTTAGACTTCTCATGTATTACTCTCAAAAAAAAAAAAAAAGATGATGACTTGATAAAAACAGTCAGTTTTGCCAATAATATACTTTTGTATCAGCTGCCAGAATCTCCATGAGAAAGAGAACAGAGGAATCTGAAGGATGCATTAAACAGTACATTTCATAATGCTAGCATGCCTGCATAGAATGACATTTTCTTTCACATAAAAATTGCCTTAATAAAAAAAGAAATTATTATCTTAGAAAAAATAGTCTTTTTTTTTTTTTTTTTTTTTTGCTGTTCTTCTTCTGAATAGGTACTGGCCTAATTACAGACCTATTTTCACCCTTATTTTTGATCTTGTATCTGTGTCTATCCTCTTACGGAAAGCAGAGCACAAAACTGATGACTGTGCATCCACTGTTTTTATGACTATTGCCTTAAGCAAATTTGACGTAGAATGCTTTTGAGCTGTTCAAAACTGATCCAAAGAGTAAGCTACCACCTGAGCAATGTGATCTGTCAGGAGTTCAACTTTTGATCTTATCCTGTGGCCTTCATTCATCTATCACTATATATGTATATTCCAGAGTTTCCAGAGTCACTTCCTCATGCTATTATGCTGAAAAGGCATTCTGGCTCCATTTCCTAGCTATATTATGTTCAAAGATTCTTGTAGAAAAGAATTAAAAAGAAAGGTTGGGGTTTTTTAAGCTTCTGCTTGCCTAGGTTTGCAGCTTCAGTTGCCAAAACATGGCAATCATCTACACTATTTGAGATAACATAAGGTTTTGTGCATGACTTCGTGGTGCTAGGCCAGAAAGACAGAGGTCACCCACAGATCTGCTGGCAAAGGTACTATTCCCCTGTGCACTTGCATATGCCGAAATGCCTCTAATGTTACTAAATGCCTGCATTAAGTAGCAGAATAGAGCCCAAGATTTTAGAAAGTTTTGGCCTTTTATTGTGGATGTCTCAAAGTGGCTAAATGTTGGTGCCTTTTTGTGAGCTCGATATGTACATGACTATTGTGATTAGTGAAGACCTTGTCAATATCATCAGTGAAGTCTATTGCATGCATTCATATATTCATGAATAATAACAAACCAACAGCTTATAAGGTACTTTGAATTATGCATATTTATTGAAAGTCAGTAACCAAAAAAAATCAAGGAGAGAATTACTGGAAGCACTGGTCTGAATTTTCTAACAGAATAATGTTAGGGATGTACTCATGCAGTTCATGCAACTAGTGAGTGAAAAAGGAAGGTGTAGGGACAGCATTTGTTCTAGTGATTCATCACATTGCACTTGCACTATACAAACCATATTTGTTATTATGTGAAATGGGGTTGAAGCTTTTTTATCTAAACTTTTGCTTTTTCATATCATCCTTCACCAAACTAATAGGATAAAAATAACCATGTGCACAGCAAGAAAGTGGTTTCATGATATTTAAATATATAACATGCATGTAATCTAAGGGTTGTTATATATAACTACTTCAAAAAAATTTACACATTTATATGACTGAACTTTTTTTCTGTAAAAAAAAAAAAAAAAAGTGTATGTGTCAGTACCATGCTAAGGTCATGCTAATTTAAATTTAATTGCACTGCTCTGTAAGAAAATTAAGGCTATGTAACTATCACCCCAGCAACTTGAAAATTTGGGTTTGTTTGTTTGTTTTTGTCAATAAACTCTTTCTTTACACTTATTTCAGTCATTATTTTTGCTTCTTTCCCCTATCCCCACCCCCAGACATTATTTAAAAGTTAAATGAAGACTTGATGTGTATGTTCTTCTATTTACAGTGAATTAATCTTTCATGGTAAATAAGGACTTGTACTCTTGTGCGAATCAGTAATACTTACCTACACAACAAATAATTTTCCCTTGTGACTTTTCAGAAATGGATCCCAAATTTTCAGACAATAAACTCTGTATTTTCAAATTTTGCTGCTTTGTGTTACAGAGATAGCAGGTTTGCACATTGGCTGACTCTCTTCTCTCGGTATTTAAAGGCCTTCAGTTTTAACAAAAGTAACAGCTAAGATTTTGCTTATGAGAGCATTATTATTATATATCAGATTGCAGATTGGAGTTTTCATTTTTTCCTACTCATGTTCAAGTGATTAAAGTTGGTTATTCAAGAGAGTGGGATATTCAATAACATGGATCCTTGTAAAATATTCCCAAGTAAAATTTTGACTATTTGGCTTCCAGGTGGAAATATTCTAGCTGTGAAAATTTCCAGCAGCTTGTTTTAAGCAGTTTTGATTGGATTTTCCTTGAAAATTACTGGTTTTGTTCACAAAATGTAGGATCTCCATGAAGATCTAAATAACTGTAGTCTTGATCTGGCTAAAAAGTCTACACTTAGATTTATAAAGCATACAGATTCTGAATTGGTTTGTTCAAATAATAGATGTAGTATTAAGATAAAAAATGTGCTAAGAAGGAGAAAAAGCAATCTAAGTCTCTAATATAGTATGATGGATGAAAATACAGAAGTTAGGAAACGTAACAATTACAAAATCACAGAATCACAGAATGGATTAGGGCTGGAAGGGACCACCAGAGGGTCTTCAGTCCAGTTTCTCTGCTTATGCAGAGTCACCTAGAGCAGGTTACTCAGGACTGTATCCAGACAGCTAATGGTTACCTTCCGGGAATGAAATTCCACAGCTCCTTTGAGCAACCTATTCCAATACTCAGCCACTCTCACAGTAAAGAATTCTTCCTTATGTTCAGGTGGAACTTCCTGTATTTTAGTTTCCACCTGTTGCCCCTCAACCTATTGCCTGGAACCACGAAGAAGAGTCTGGCCTGTCCTTTTGACACCCTTCCTTCAGATACTAGTGCACATTAATCAGATTTGTCCTGAGGCTTCTCTTGGCTGAACAGGCATAGCTTCCTCAACCTTTCCCTAAAAGGGAGATGATGCAGACACTTAGTCATCATAGTAGCCCTTTGCTGGACATGCTTCAAGAGCTGCGTGTCTCTCTTGTACTCGGGAGCCCAAAACTGGACACAGTTCTCCAGGTGAGACCTCATCAGGGCTGAGTAGAGGTGGGGGGGATTATCTCCCTTGACCTGCTTCAGTGTTCTTCTTAATATAGCCCAGGATACCATTGGCCTTCTTGGCCACTAAAGTACATTACTGGATCATGGACAGCCTGTCATCCATCAGGAACCCCAGGTCACTCTCCTTATAGTTGATGCAGCCTTATGGTTGGTGACAGCCAGCATGGCTTCACTAGGGGGAAATCCTGCCTGACCAATTTGGTAGCCTTTTATGATGGGGCTACGGAACTGATGGACAGGGTAAAGGAGTTGATGTCATCTACCTGGACTTGTACAAAGTGTTTGACACTGTCCCACACGACATCCTTGTCTCTAAGTTGGAGAGGCATCAATTTGATAGGTGGATCACTCTGTGGATAAAGAAGTGGCTGGATGGCAGCACACAAACAGTTGTGGTCAATGGCTCAGCATGCAGCTGGTGACCAGTAACAAGAGGTGTCCCTCAGAGATCGGTGTCAGGACTGATCTTGGTCAACATCTCTGTCGGTGACATGGACAGTGGGATCGAGTGTGCACTCAGCAAGTTTGTTGATGATACCAAGTTGTGAGGTTCAGTTGACGCATTGGGGGGAAGGAATGCCATCCAGAGGGACCTTGACATGCTTGTGAGGTGGGTTGATGCCAATCTGATGAAGTTTAATCATGACAAGTGTAAGGCCCTACACCAGGATCAGAGCAATCCCAGGCACAGCTACAGGTTGAGCAGATAAGAGACTGAGAGCAGCCCTGTGGAGAAGGATTTTGGGGTGTTGGTTGATGAGAAAATGAATGTGAGCCAGCAGTGTGTGCTCTTGCAGCCCAGAAAGCCAACTGTATCTTGGGATGCATCAAAAGGATCATGACAGGCAGGTCGAAGGAGGTGATCCTGCCCCTGTACTCTGCTCTTGTGAGATGTCACTTGGAGTATTGTGTGCAGTTGTGGTGTCCTCAACATAAAAAGGAGTTGGAACTTTTGGAACAAGTCCAGAGGAGGGCCACGAGGATGATCAGGGGTCTGCAGCATCTCCCATATGAAGATAGGCTGAGAAAGTTGGTGCTCTTCATCCTGAAGAAGAGAAGGCTGCCTGGAGACCTCATAGCAGCCATCCAATATCTGAAGGGGGGCTATAGGAATGCTGGGGAGGGACTCTTCATTAGGGACTGTAGTGAGAGGACAAGGAGTAATGGGTTCAAACTTAAACAAGGGAAGTTTAGATTTGATATAAGGAAGAAGTTCTTTACTGTAAGGGTGGTGAGGCACTGGAGTGGGTTGCCCAGGGAAGCTGTGAGCGCTCCACCCCTGGCGGTGTTCAAGGCCAGGTTGGAAAGAGCCTTGAATGACATGGTTTAGAGGGAGGTGTCCCTGCCCATGTTAGGGGGGTTGGAATTAGATGATCTTCTGCTCCTTTCCAACCTTAACTATTCTATGATTCTATAGTTGGTGTACAACAGGTCAGCCCCAGCCTGTTCTGGTGCCTGGAGTTATTTGTTGCCCGATGCAAGATCCTGGATTACCTTTGTTGAGTTCCTTTCTGCCCATCTCTATAGCCTGTCTAGATCCTTCTGAATGCAGCACAACACTCAGGGGTATTAGCCACTCCTCCCAGTTTCTTATCACCAGCAAACTTTCTGAGAAAACACTCTATCCCTTTATCCAAGTCACTGATGAAGAAACTTGACCCAGCATAAACTATTGGAGGACAGCACTATTTGCGGGTCTCCAACTAGACTATGTGCCACTGATCACAACCGTCTGAGACCTGCCATTCAGACAGTTCTCAGTCCACCTCACAGTCCACTTGTAAGCCCCCACTTCCTGAGCTTACCTGCGAGGTTATCATAGGAGACAGTGTCCAAAGCCTTGCTGAAGTCCATTTATCATGTTCTAATGAAGAAACCCCCCCCATCAGAATAATCTTCTGTTTCTCCACCTGACATCACGTCTAGTGTAATTTCAGATGAGAAACACAAGAGTATTTTCAGTAATATATATGAAGATAATACTGAAAAGTAGAGAGGTGCAATGATGATACATCAGAAGATAAATGTATACAAAAAATAATAAAAAAAACCCAAAACAATTTAAAAGCAAACTGATGACTTGACAATGCATTGTATATATATGTGTATATATGTGCATGTCAAACTAGCATGAAGGTGGACAAAAACATGCTTTCAAATTTCTTGTTTTGCCTGATGACTTTTAAAGAAAAATGCAGACAACCCTATATCAGAGACAGATCAAGCTATTCCTGGTTATTTTCCCTGTTATTGCGTGGCCCTTGTATTCCAGTCCTCCCAATAATTCACACTTGGAAGAAAGATGTCAAATAACCTAACACCATTTTTTTTTTGTATTCTATAAATTTAGCCATTTTCCAGTAATGTGGGACCAATGACTGTAATTCATTTAGACAGAAAAAGTACTTAAATGACTCACTGGGTGTGTAAGTTTAGCATGCAAAAGATTCCAGTAGTTTTCAGTTGAATGTCATGTAACTCCAGTGAATTGAGCAGAGCCTGGCAAGACTAACAAGCAGATTAATCTCCAGTGGAAACAGATATCAGTCAGTACCTCCCTGAATTGCAGCCAAGATCTGGTAGAGTATGGAATCTAATCTACAAGCTAGCAAGCTTCTTAGCATGTTTTGCCACATGGAAGTATTAATTGATTTTACAAGATAGCAGGATAACAGAGCAAAATCTTAAATTGCCATACTATTAGTAATTATTATAATACACATTACTTAACTGATTTGATGTAAGCAAGCAGAATGAATGAGGCTTGTGGAAAGGGTACATGCATCTAGATACAATTCCATGTACTAAACTTTCCAGTAACTTTATACCAGATGTGTTTCACATTCTCCATTGTACTGAGTATTTGGAATTCATTGACTGCTTCAGAAAGAAGTCCAGAAACTTCAAATTTTACTTCAGTGAAGAAAACAGGAAAAAAAAGTATTACACACTCAGCAGATAATGCAACATAAAAGAAACAGGATCAAGTCTTAGTAACTACAAAATAGTTTTTCATCATTACTTAATACTTGTGTATATTAGTAACTAAAATTACTTATAAGCTGAACCCTGTAACTCATATTTATATGCAATTACCATTTTACACTGACATTGTGCTGCCAGCGCAGACTGTGTAATAATTTCCACAAAAGCTGTGTGCAGCACTGTAATTTGCAATTTACGGAGATCGCAAAGCACAACATCATAGCTCTCTTTTCTATACATTCACTAGGAATAACACAAATAATATATTTAAGAGAGTTTGATTGTTCCCTTATGATCAAGATGCTTTTCATTCTGAGAACTTCAGAATCCTCTGTTCCTCATTTTTATGTTTGGCTTTTCTGGCAGATTCTGGACTCCCTTAGGCAATAATATATTTTTTACAGTGAATGGGAGAAGATAGATGCCACAGATTGGACCATAAATAGAGAGAACACAGAGAAAAAGAATGCCTACAGGTCTGTGTGCAAACTGTGGCCAGAGCAGCATGTTAAACACTGTGTTACAAATCTCATGGTATTTAAATATATATATCTCTATATAAAAACCCAAATATATGAGTGTATGTATTTTGTGTTTGTCTTCTTCTATGTACAACCCTAGATATGCTACATAAAGTTGCCAGGAAAATCAAACAGCTTTTTCCCACTTCTATCGCGTACCTTGTGAGGATTTCAACAAACAGTGGAACAACAGAAAAAATGTTTCTATGCAGTGATGGTCAATATTGCATCCAATCCTGTTCAACACCCTCATTAATGATCTGGAAGATGGGCAGAGATACAATCAGCAAGTTTGCTAATGACAGAAAACTGGAAGGAGTGGCTGAAACTTCAGAGGGCTGTGCTGATATCCAGAGGGTCCTCAAATGAGAAGATAGAGCAAGGCTCTTTTCAGTGCCGTTGGCAAGACAAGAGGCAATGAGCACAAGCAGAAATACAGGAGGTTCCATCTGAACATAACAAAATACTTTTCATTGTGAGAGTGACTGAGCACTAGCACAAGTTTCCCAGAGGGATTGTGAAGTTTTCTTTCTTGTAGATATTCAAAAGCTATCTAGACATGTGCCTGCTATAGATGACCCAGCTTGTGCAAGAGGCTTGGACCACATGACCTCCACAGGTCCCTTCCGACCTCAACCATTCTGTGATTCTCTGAGAAACACAGCCTGCTTATATCTTACAGTTAAGCCTCTGGTTTCACCTTGGCTGATCCTCACCACCTGGACTAATTTTCTCCATGGTTGATGTACACCTGAAAAAAAAAACCAGCCAGAAATGCTACCTGATGAACAGCTTCTAGCAGAGCTATTAGCGCTGTTTTCCCATTTCAGAGGTAAATATTGCAATAAAGATGAAAATTACATGCCTTTATCTCCTTAGGACCAGCTCCATTTTTTTTTTCCCTGTTGTAATGAATTCATGAATGTACTTGCTCAAGATGTAATCCTTTCTCAGAAAGATATTTTGCATCCAAAACCCAGTGAGTCACTTTGCTGATTGGCTACAGAATATAATGGGAGATGATAGGCTGAGAAAGTTGGGGCTGTTCAGCCTGGAGAAGAGAAGGCTGCATGGAGACCTCATAGTGGCCTTCCAGTATCTGAAGGGAGGCTATAGGAATGCTGGGGAGGGACTCTTCATTAGGGACTGTAGTAGTGAAAGGACAAGGGGTAACAGATTCAAACTTAAATGAGGAAGTTTAGATTGGATATGAGGAAGAAATTCTTTAGTGTAAGGGTGGTGAGGCACTGGAATGAGTTGCCCAGGAAAGTTGTGAATGCTCCATCGATGGCGGTGCTCAAGATCGGGTTGGACAGAGCCTTGGGTGTCATGGTTTAGTGGGAGGTGCCCTTTCCCATAGCAGGGCGGTTGGAACTAGATGATCTTAAGGTCCTTCCCAGCCCTAACTATTCTATGATTTTATGATTCTATGTCAGTTGCATATTTATGAAGCATATTTATGAATGTTAAGTGTTCACAATGGTCAGAAGTAACTCTTTATTTTCAAGTCAGTAGCAAAATCTAATTATTGATCACACCTGCTTGTCTGGACTGTTTACAGAAGACTACGTATTTCATATTTTAAGGGTTGCTAAATTGTGCAAATAGTAGCTTAATTGTGTCTTTAAGTGGAACGAATGTAATTGTTCTACTTTGGTGGAGGCATTACTGGAACCCTGGAGCTTTAGGAAATGTTACCGTCATGAATTTTGGGGAAAGTTTTATTTTTCATAGAAAATTACTGTTCTAAAGAAGATAGCTCTATAAAAACTAGATTTATATTGCATGGGAAAGAGTTTTGCAGGCACAGCAACTCTGATCTGTTGTGAAAAATATGTCTTTTCTGACCGGTCTGCAGGAATTTCTGAGTACTGAAACCCTGATCACAGCAGTCTACTGAATGTCAATATACCAGATGTCTGTGGCAATAGTTATACCCCCTGAAATATGTTTTCCAAACCTGGGTGCTATGTAGAATGATTTCAGAAAGGACTGGTTAGAAATCTGGTATGACGATTACTGCACAAACTTCTATATGGTGTTTCAATTCATTTGCAATATTCAATGTGCGACTGAAGCGCCTAATATATTTTCCAGGTACTAGTGGTAAATAATGTACTTAGTATTGTAGTTCATGAGTACTACAGTTCTCTCTTCATATGAGAACAAATTTAAAATTTTATTACTTTTTGTTACTCTTGTCTCATTTTTATGTTCTTCTATTTTTAGACAGTTATTTAATGCACGCATTCTTAAAAAAGTATTGCCAACTTCCCTCCAGAAGATAAGTGAAAAAGTCTTAACCTAAAGTGTGGAAAGTGATTCTCATTGCCTCATAAATTTCTCTTCTGCCAATACTGATTAATTCCCTAAAACATTACTTTGGGGGAATTATCATTATAGGCATGTTTACTCTATGTATTTACATTTCCAGAAGAAGATAAGCTTAGTAGGTTATGGCACCTTATAATCACAGTCAGCAATGGTGATCCTCAGCTTAAACTTTCAGTACAATGTTTGTTTTGTCTAAAAGCCTGAGTATCTAGTAATTGTTGCTGAAATATTGCTGCAAACTGTGGAAGTTTCTGGTGGAATGACAAAAAGCTGTAGTCTTGGCTCAGTGTTAATCAGTATACATGGAAGAAAAGTTGTCACTGCCAGTAAAGCTTTTAGAGATTTTCAATAGGCACAATGTCCATGAGAGTGGTCCACAATAAAGAGAACAAACTTGAATACCGGTTACAGTTTTGGGCTCCTCACTACAAGACATTGAGGTGCTGGAGCACATCCAGAGAAAAACAATGAAGCTGGTGAAGTGTCTAGAGCACAGGTCCTGTGAGGAGCAGCTGAGGGAACTAGGGTTGTTTAGCCTGGAGAAGAGAAGGCTGAGGGGGGACCTTATCGCTCTCTACAACTACCTGAAAGGAGGTTGTAGCGAGGCAGATGTCTGTCTCTTTTCCCAAGTAAGAAGTGAATGGACAAGAGAAAATGACCTCCAGTTGCACCAGGGAAGGCTTAGATTGAATGATAGGAAAAATTTCTTCACCAAAATGGTTGTGAAGAGTTGGAACAAGCTGCCTAGGCAAGTAGTGGAGACAGCATTCCAGGAGGTATTTGAACTATATATAGATGTGGAGTTAGGGACACAGTTTAAAGGTGGACTTGGCAGTGCTAGGTTAATGGTTGAACTTGATGATCTTAAAGGTCTTTTCCAACCTAAATGATTCTGTGATTCTAAGGTACTATAACCTGTTTGTCTCAAAAGGAGCTATGACTTCTTTTGTGTTGTCTGACTGGTGTCCCCAAGCACATTAGCAGTGTCAAGGCACTGCAAGGGCCAGTGGATCCTGCTGCCTGGACACTAGAGGTGTCAGGGCCTCTCCAGTCCTGTCAGGGCAGGGCCTGGCAGCCTGTCTAGAATACTGCCCCAGACAGGGGCAGAGCAGCCAGGAGGCACGAGGGCACCCCCAGCCCCTGGCATTGGGCACATGCCTGGAGATGGGCAAGGGCTGGGCTGGGACATTTACCTGCAGGTGGGACCAGCACAGCAGGGGCCATGGTCAGGCAGGGCAAGACTGTGGGGAGCTGGAGGAGGACCCTGCTGTGGTGTCATGGGGGCCTGGTGTCCCTGGGACTAAAATGAGGTCCTGAGCTGTGGCCAGCATGGCAGGAGGCCCAGGAGGCAGGGTAGGGACTCCAGGTCTGGTGGTGCCTCCAGGGCCCTGACCATACCTTGGTAAAATAGACTTGCAAGCCTAACATCTCATTTAAGTAAAAGTGCAGTTCAAGTTTATTTGTAATTTGCTGAAATCTCTGATCAGGCTTTCATCTCCCTGAGGAAACACAAGTGACCTTATCATGTTTTAAAATTATTAAAGAGCTTTTTAAAAGATGAATTTTTTAAAAAAGCTGGAGCTTTTTAAAAGCTGATTTTAAGAATATTTGGTTTTCCAAGTTGCAAAGGTTTAAAGAATCATCTATTCTAACTTCATATCTTGTTATGATGGGATTTTGTGTTTCATTAAGAATAGCTTTAAAGCAAGTACATTAATCAGTTCTCTACAAATGGCATTTATAATGCTCAGTTTCAGATTTGAGGAGAGAGATGCTGTTGTCTGGAGGCAGAGAACGTTTCCACTAATAGGAAATTCAAAGCAGACTGTGAAATGGCTTGATAGACATGCAAACTGTCTCATATTAAGGGTGACATATAACATATCTTTTGTTTGTTGTGTTTCCTCTTTTATCAAGCATTGCATTTTGTTGGAAGGTGCAGCTCAGCAGTATGGAGAAAGGCCACTTACTTGCTCCCTGCTGGCTGTCACATGCTGGATCCATGCACAGACCTTTGGAGTCAAGGGAGCAGCAGTCCTCTCCTGAGAGAATAAGTCAGAGTGGCAAGACTCCCAAGTCTGTATACAAGTGTGTATTCCAAGAACTGGAAGGAAACACAATATAAAGATGAAGGGGTGACACACAGAGAGTTCTCAGAGGCCTGCAGCACACTGCTTAGGACTGTTCTCAACTCAGCAAGCCACTAAATATTTCTGTACTGAGAGCAAGAGTGACATGAAGGACCTGTTACTGAAGGAAAACAGTGGGCAGCGAGGACTTCTAACACTACTTTCATTTTGGTTTGATCTGACCCAGCTGATCTGAGCTTCTGTTCCACAGAAGTCATGTTGTAGTTTATCTTCCAATAAAATCTAACATCAGCAGTTCAGGGCCTTTTCAGCTTTTTTAATATCATCACTTTAGAGAAAAGGTATTGCTGTCCACAGATGGATTTGAGAGTTGTGATCCCTGAATATTCAGTTGTTCATGCCAAAATGAATGCTATGAAATCTCTTGAAGATATGATTGAGTACATTAAGTAGAAGTAAATAGAACATTCTTTGGTCACATGCACACAAAGCTGAGACTTGTTAGTATCCTTGACTTAATGAATGCTTTTTGTATGTATAAATTAAATGTCACATCAGTATTTTTCAGCGTATATGATTTAAAGGGAAGTTATTAGGACCTACAAATGAATCTGTTTGAGAACATTACCAGATCACAAATACTTAAAACTAAAACTACTATTAGAATCCTAATTCGATTTTCTCCATTTAATTTAATGGAAAATGAAATGCTATTGAGAAAAAGAAAGAAAGAAAAAGACAGAGTGAGCAATTTAGCTAATTTTATTATGACACGCTATCAAAACAGAATTTCTTACAGGTTCATTTTCCTGAACAAATCCTTTTTTAAATGTATCAGAATTATTAGGTAGTATTCCCCTTTTGCTTCATTATATTCTGGTAAAATAATTCATAACTTTTAACAGGAAATAATCAGTAATTGTTTCTTTCATCTCTTTTTAGGTAATGGAACAATGAAGAGATTGCAGGTTGTATAGACCTCTCGGGAGCAATACTAATTAGAAAAAAAAGTTACGCATTTGGCAGAATAGGGATTTGCAGTTAAGTGTTACAGATTATTTTTAAAATAACTTTTTTATCCACATCTAATGTAAAAAAAGAGACTCACTAAAATCTGCTTTCTAGATTATACTTTACTCCCAGTAAATTAAAATAAATTACTTACAATCTTGCTCACAAATGTTGAAAAGAACTGCACTGAAGAGACAATTTTGTGGCATCTTTTTTGGTCTTTTCTACTAATGTTCCAGTTTGTGATGACTAATCAGAGGAACAAAGTTTCAAATTACTGGGTTAACTCATCCATTCTAGCCATCTATAGTATATGAATATTTATCTGAGTTAGAGTAAATTCCAGAGACACTGACAGCATTCTTTTTTGTCTTACCATCAAGATAATCATAACCCAATCTTGGACTTAAAGTCCTTCACCATGAAATTCCTAGTAGATTGCTGAAATGTTAATGAATTATGGCTATAAGCTGGTTTTTAGTTACTGTTGCATTGTCTTGACTTTGTCCAGTTGTGGCTGACCAAATGGTAAAAGAGGTGATAAGGTTTACCAGTTTGTGCCTTGGGTAGTTTTGCATTTCGTTGAAGGTTACAAAATGCATTACTATCCAAGTTCCAGTCAGTATTTTTAAACTGCCTTCCCTTGTGAAGTATCTCTCTATCCAGCTTCCTTTTTAAGTGCAATTCTGTCTTTGATCTGTTTTCATATCTTTTACTTTTTTTGTTTTTTTCAGTGGCTGATTTCCATTCAGATTTTATGGACCAGTTTGAGGCATTTGTTCCTAGATGATTATAAAGTTAACATAAAGTGAGCCATAATGCTCTGTTCTGTGAGTATTTTATGAAATTGGCTGACGGAAAGTTAATGGTCGTTATTTAGCTACTATAAGACTAAAATATTCCTGCTTTAATCAAGTTAGTGATTTCTTTTTAGTATTTTTTTTTTGTGCTGTCAACACTCTTTAACTGACTTCCTTTTGTATGTGTGTGTGTGGCAAAGCAACATAATACTAATATAACTCTACAGCATAAATTGTGTTCTTGGGTTTCTGTACAAAGCAGTACCTTTGCTTTCTTCAGCAGTTTGTAAGAAGGTATGACAGACTGCTTCTGCAACTACATGTTGGAGAAGCTGACTCATGGTACAGTAGAGGGGGGAGGGGGTATTCTTTGTTTTTCCTTTTCTTCGAAGCTATGTTAATACTAAATCTCCAGAGAAGGGCTAGCTTTTTTTGCCTCAAAAGATGATTATTTAAAGGACATAGGACCATTCCTTTAATGTTAGATATCTGGATAGAACAGACACTATGAAACTCCACTCAGAGAACTCACAGATTAAATCCCTTCTCAGTCTCTTGTGATCTGTGAACATCCTACACACACTCTTGCAGTCACAATGATGTGACTGACACAACATCCATACATATTATAGCAGACTATTGGTGAGTGCTCAGCTTTTGTACTGCTGCCTTCCTTTTCCTCCCTCCTTAATCCTTCAGATTCAGACTGAAAAACAAGTCATAGAATCACAGAATCATTTAGGTTGGAAAACATCTTTAAGAACATCAAGTTTAACACAGAACTGCCAAGTCCACCACTAAACCATATCCATAAGCTCCACAGCTCCACATCTTTTAAAAACCTCCAGAGATGATGACTCCACCACTTCCCTGGGGAGCATGTTCCAATGCTTCACAGTTCTTTGGTGAAGAAATTTTTCCTAATGTCCAGTCTAAACCATCTCTGTAACAACTTGAAGCCATTTCTTCTATCCATTGAGAAAAGAGACCAACATGCTACAGCCTCCTTTCAAGTAGTTCTTGAGAGCAGTAAGGTCTCCCCTGAGCCTCCTTTCTTCAGGCTAAACCACCCCAGTTCCCTCAGCCGCTCCTCACAGGACCTGTTCTCTAGACCATTCATCTGTTTTGTTGCCCTTCTTCAGATGAGCTGTAGCACGTCAATATCTTTCTTGTAGATTAAGTTCTCATGAGGCTTTGGCCCCACATATCTTTATTGGAAATTCAAGTGTGGTGCATTGGGCACAAGAACAAGAGTATAGATGATGATCCACTACACAATCCTCAGCCAAAATACACCGAAATATTCCACCTAGTCTTTGTGAAAAAGATAGTCTTCTTCCATTTGCAAAAACTGTACAATTTCTATAAAATATCCTGCATGCCTGTGCATGAGACAATGAAGCCCATTATGTACTGGGTTATTTTTTTTTAACTTGTGAATATTGTTCTCTTATCTAAATGAAAAGCTTTTGTGGAACAGAGGGAGCTCTTTAAAGCAAAATAAAAATACTGTTTCTTTTATAATTATTATAGTAACTATTATAAAAATTCTCACAGAAATTGTTACCACATAAAAATGCAGCTATTGTATCAGATTAGATCTTTTATTTATTCATTCAAATTTTGATAATACGTTAAGAAAATTCTTCTTTTCTATGAAAACATAAATAGGCAAAACCCCCATGATTCTCTGAAATCATTGTTTTAAACATCAAAAGTACTGCAGAATCTTTTTTGTCTTTTGGTTCAACCATGTGATCACCTTTGAAGTACCTGAATCATCATATCAAATGAACAATTATGAGCTACTTAAAAATATACTTGTTTTGTGACCCTTAAAGACCATCTGGACTGAAAGTGCAGATTAAGAAAGTAATTTATGTTCCTGATAGGATCAGGAAATGAGTGTCAGCAGGGTCCAGCAAGAGTCTTAGTTGAGGACTGGATAATCAAGCTTTCAGAGCTCCCCCTGCTACATCTTGATACAGTTTGGATGCAGTGTTAGTACCTCCTGTTGCACTACTAAAAATATCAGGTACATAATTCTGGCTTCAGTTCAGCTGGAGTCAAGAAACTGCACCGAATGTTGTCCATATCCTGTGAAGTATATTGGCTTAGAGTACAATTAATCTGTTTTAAGATTATTCAGATCTTGGGCTGATGTCTTGATTTTAAATCAGCAGTAAGGAAGCAGCATGCCTCTACAACCTTGTAGTTAGTTCTCTCATTAAGAGATGAAGTTATAGGCCTTGATCAAAGGATTGGGTTTTTATTTAATGAGGAAACACAGTAATAATCTCAGAAGCAAGGAACTCATCCTAGCGCTTTAGCTGAGCTCTTCAGCATGAGGCTTCTGAGTCAAACACACTTATATACTTCCTTTCTAATCTGACTCTTCGTTGCAATGACTCTGCTCTGACACTGCCCCACAACGCTTTTCCACAGAAAACTGCTGCAAAAATAAGATGAGAAAAAATTATATCCCACAGCATTGATGAGCGCTTTAATGTTTGAGTTATCACATAAACATATATCACCCTAATGATGTCATGAAATTGTTCAAAGAGTTCCTTTGTATCTGAGGGTGAGGCTGCCAAGCTATGAATTGCCACTGGGAAGAAGCGCTGCAGAGTATCAATAAAATAAAGAGGTATGATTAAAGACATTCAGTGTCTTTATTAGCCAGCTCTTGGTTACTTCTGACTCATCATGCCATTATCCCAATTCTCTTATTTTGACAGAAACATTGTACAATTGGAAATGAACAAGGAAAGACCCATAACTTCAACTTTCATGTTGCAAAGCTAAGTTTTCTGGATGACCATTATTATATTCTGATATATATTTTTGCACATATAAGGAGACTATAATTCTTTCATTTGGAGAAATGCTTTTAATAGGACAGTGTATATGGGAATATATTTTACTATTTCATTTTTTCATCTGTCCTGCAGGTTAACAAATGAGAGCATAAATTTCATTGTGTGGGTTTTGATATCTAAATCTATGAGGTCTTCATCCTTGGCTACCTATATAGTCAATAAAGATGTGAACAATATAGTTAATATAGTTAGTGGAGTTGAGGGCATGATTCTTCTTACTCTAAAGTAGATATCTAAACCAAACTAAATGAATCATAACCTGAGAGTGCCTTTTTCTTTTTTTTGGTCCATAAAGAAAGTCAGTCTACTGTGACCATCATCTCCAGACATTTATTCTGTAGTCAACTAAAGTCTAGTTTAATCACACTCACAATATTTAAGTAGCTGAACTTACATGAGTTCAATCATGTTTCTACTTTTTCCATTCAATGTTCTTGAGTATTCCTTTCTAATTCTTCACTTTATTAGGTAATAGCTATGAAATGAGATTGGGAGAAGACTAATGAAATGGAAATCAGAGTAACTAAAACTGTAGAAGATGAAAATATGTGTAGATTTGTCATAAGGCCTATTTAATAAGAAAACTACTTTCAGATAGCTAAATCTTACGCTTTAAAAAATGAGATTCTTAAGCTTGGATTTAAAAACTAGCAAAAAACCTTGGTATAAGAAAAAAAAAAAAAAAAAAAAGACATTCCAGAGAAAATAGATCTGTAAAGCTGTCAACACAAAGCAATAAGAGAAAGCACTGCGGGTATATAAACATGCCAGTAGAAACTTTGGAGATTTCTCTCATCTGGATCTCTGTCTAGAAAGAATCTGAGTTCCATGTGGTGAACACCCACACAGTCAGTGTGATACCTCTTCCTTTATTATATGAAAGATTATCCTATCAAAGAAAAAAAGTAAGTTAAATCTAGTCTCGAAGTAGAACTACTTTTACTACACATATCTTGTTATAAACTTAACAGAATTTTGTAAATGAAGTACTGCTTAATTCTCTCTTATCATCTTATGGTTCTTCTTAGTATAAGGAGTAAAAAGCTTTTTTAAACAGAACACAATAGACCTGATAATGTTAAATTAAACTTTTACTTTGTCTAAATATTAAAAATATGTTTGTTTTGGCTGTTGGGGGGGGGGGTTTGGGTTGTTTTGTGGGTTTTTGGTTGGTTGGTTTTTGGTTGGGTTTTTTTTTTTCCTCTGGATTTTTTTCTTAGATATTATAGAAGAGTAATAATTATCTGTATGGGTCTGCTATATTTAGCAGTCTGTCTCAGGTCCTGAAATATTGAAGCCAGCCGTTAGGTATCAGGAAGTGTCTTCTTCCCACTATGCATTACATCATCATGAATTATTAATCATTATTATTAAAACATTGATCTTGTGTCTATGAAGTGTGTGTTAAGAGACTAGATATGCCATCTTCAGATAATATTAATTCTTTTCAGATACAAGAAAGAAAGAGAGAAAGAAAGAGAGAAAGAAAGAAGAAAGCAAGAAAGCAAGAAAGCAAGCAAGAAAGAAAGGAAGGAAGGAAGGAAGGAAGGAAGGAAGGAAGGAAGGAAGGAAAGAAAGGAAGGAAGGAAAGAAAGGAAGGAAAGAAAGAAAGAGAGGAAGGAAGGAAAGAAAGAGATAAAAATAAGGAAGGAGTGAGGAAAGAAGGAAGGGAGGAAGGAAGGATGGAAAGAAGGAAAGGAGGGAGGAAGGAAGGAAGGAAGGAAGGAAGGAAAGAAGGAAGGAAGGAAGATGGAAGGAAGAAGGAAGGAAGGATGGAAGGAAGGAAGGAAGGAGGAAGGAAGGAAGGAAGGAAAGAGGAAGGAATGCTTGAAATTAAGTTTTACTCATGCTTTGAAGAAATTATTCGGTAATGCCCTTTTTCTGTAGCAAGTAAAATAGCTCCTGACGAACTACAGATCTTCCATTTGTTAGCAATGCCTATTAAATTAAGGGTTTAGATCAGGAATAATAATTTAACATGAAAATGCCTACAGCCGAACTGCCAAAACTTTTGCTATGATCTTGCAATCACAGTTGTTTAGCCATAATCGGCCTATAACTTCACCAACAAAGGAGATCATTTGCTGAATCATACAGATACTAAACAATTTGCATAAAGATGAGAAAATGTTCTGTAACTTATGGAGTATTGAATAACTTGTCTAAAGACTTTAGTTTTTCCTAATATTAGAAAATTACTGTTTTCTCAGGTTTTACTATTGAATACATTGTATTTTTCAATAATTGAATAATGTAGTCTTAGTTATAGAGAAGTAAAATAGGATGTCAGGCTACAAAATATGCAAACTGTGTGCCTTTTTTTCGAATTAATGCATTCCTATCTATGTGCAAGATCAAATGACGATGACTTTCTTCCCCGGGCTTAACCAAACAGCTCGTTAAGATTCCATTTTGCCTCTTAAAGACAGGCACATGAATTCAAATAAATTTAATACTTGCATGCAAATCTTTCTTTTTAAAATGGTTTGAAAATGGAACTTTGGGTACAGAAAAGCAAAGAAAATGGGTGTCATATTTTTGCACATGTCTAGGGTATATTTCAGAAATTACATTTACCACTGAAAACAGATCCTGGCAGCATATGGAAGACAACAGAAGGACAGAAGAAAAATTAATTGTATCCTTATTCTTAATTGTTAAGTTACTCATAGAAGAAGTATAACATCTGGATTGTACTTGTAAATTTTAAGAAGTCTAATAAGCAATGCAAAAATGTACATAAAAGTGTACATTTCCTTTATTCTCATAAGATGAAAAGGGTAGAGAAAGCATTTGTTTCAATATATTCCTCTACTTTGGATTTTTTTAGGCTAGTCGTTTAAAATAACTGAATAGCCAGAATATTTTTTTTAAATTGTTATACAGACCACCAAAATAAAAAGAGAGTTTACTCTTTCCCTTCATCAACAACCGTTAAGTTTTTCTTTACTTCTGTATTACTGAAGATACTGTACACATAAGTGAGTTGATAAAGTTACTTTGGCCTTGCAGTCTGCAAATAGCAAGATTCAATTTGTCATTGATCTTGAAGTTGTAACCCTGTTTATGTGATTTACAGCATAGCACTTAAAAAAGTTGTACAGATCACATCATCTCTGGACATCACTTATATTATTATGAAAAAAAAGGAAAAGGAAGCAAAAAGTGGATAAAATTCAATCCATTTTTTACCTACATTTGAATACTTTTTCCAAATAACAACTCAAACCCATGGAAAACTTTTTCCAAATAACAACCCAAACCCAGTATAAAAAAGGAAAACCACAAGTGGCTTAGAAGATATCTAAATTGTTTACTTAACTTGAAAATTGAATTATGAACTTTTAGAAGTCATTATGACTACTAATATAGCAATTACCTTAACTAAACTCGTTCAGCTAGATAACTTTCAAACAAAAATCTGAGGTGTTTAGGGAGAAGTGTGAAACCTTGGTTTCAAAATCCAAGACCTTTGTTGCGGCTATATAAATAATAATTGTATTATACATAGTGCCTAAAATATTTCCAGCTACATCAGTTTATCCACTGTTATCAGATAAAATGCAAAGATTAATTTTTACTTTGGCTTCTAATGAGGATATATAAACTTTATATTTCAAAACTGAACAGTAAGAACTCTATTTACATATGATTAAGCACACATGCAAAATAATAGTATACGGAAGGTGAAAGTAGAGACAGGCTTTAGGGCGGTTGCTTGAGCACACAGAAAACGCAAAGCTCAACACTTGCAAGTGATGTAAAAGTGAGAAAGGAAGTGGCTACATTAGTAGCAAAAGGATGGATGGCTAAACAAAGAAAAAGTGCTATTATTGCTGAATTGAGCAGGTGATGGTGACAATAGAGACTGATGAATCTGAGGTACTGTATTCTTCCTTTACTTCAGTATGTTCTCATCAAACCTGCCTACAGAACCAAACTGGTGAGACCTGGGCAGGCTGGAAGTATTGGTAATTCCAAAAATTCAAGAAGGACAAATGCAAAATCCTACCTCCAAGAAGGAAGACACCCTGGCAGTGGTACAGTCTGGGGACTGATGGGCTGGGGAGCAGTTCTGGGGAAAAATCACTGGGGGCTACAGCATACAGGGAGTAGTATATGCAGGTGGTACAGAGAGCCAACAACATCCAAGGCTGTGTTAATAGGAGCATTGGCAAGGAAAGGGATATTTATCCTCTTCTTTCTAACCGTTAGACCACAGCTAGATACTACAGCCTTGTTTGGGTCCTGGAAAACAGGAGAAAAGACATCAATAAACTCAGGTAAATTCAGCCCATGATGCTCTTACAGCAGAGAGTGAAGGACCGGTCTTGTTGGACATGGGGAAGAAAAGACTGAGAACTGACCTATCAGCAGCTCCATGGTGTCTGCAGGAGGTAGATCAAGGGAGGAGAGACAGACTTTTCACAGCAGTACATGGTGCACAAGGGACAATGGACATAGCTCAGAGCTGAAATTCAGACTGGATATAAAGAAAATTTTTTCCCCATGATTTGAGTCAAACAGTGGAGTAGGTTGGCTAAATGGACTAAAGACTTCCTGAGTTACCTCTCTACTGGAATTGTTTTATAAACCCGTGATTCTAAATAAAGCAGAAATTTTTACTTATAAAATTATCATAGCCTGAATAATCAGAAAATGTATGCATGTGAATAGGATACTCTATTCTCATGAACTGAAAAGTATTTGTCAAGAAAACACTGCAAAGCAAGAAGGTATAATATATAAGCATATATGTAGCATGCTAGATTATTTTCACTCTGACAAGTGCAAGGGTGGAAGCCTAGGGAAAGCATCTGACAGCTCCTCAGCAACATACCAATTTCAACTTTTCACTGACCTTTCTTGCAATTTTGCTATATTTATAGAAGTCTTATCCAAGGTGACCCAGCTGTACCTACCTACCTTCCATACAGGTAGCCAAACCCTCAAGAGGAGCAAAGACATATTGTAGTGAAAGATTGTTATCGACTGGTCAGGTCAATTAGAGCCTCTTGGTGAACTCCGGACTGAAATTGTTTGAAGAAGCTGCAGTTTTGCCTTGCATGTACACAAGAAGGTAGAAATAAGGCATCTTTTACAAAAGCTTAGAATAATAACAATGTCAGTCTAAGAACCATGCCTACTTCATTTTCCATGGAGGAGTAGAAGAGAGATGAGAACTCAAACGGGACAACTAAAATGAAAACTTTTGGATTTAGGGAGCCTTTTAGTCTTCATTCTGGGAATTAATCACATCAATGGGAAAAGTGACTGAAAGCCCTGTTCTAAATCCAAGACTTTTGAGTTCTGAATTATGAATCCTGCATGAATTCCATTATGAAACCCTAGCAGAACACCTAGGGTTGTACCACAACAATAACATATTAAATGGAAAAGATTATTGATCAGGACAAGGGGGAATAAAAGATAAAATATTTGAATTCGACAGCGTGAGCTCCAATAATTTTAAGTAAGTTTAGTATTAAAGAATGTAACTAACATTCCCAAAAAAGCAACATTGATTTATAAGTGTTTAATGCAACACAATGTGTCCAGTGGCAAAAAAAACCCCAAACAAATTAACATCCAAACCTGCAGATTCACTGAAATATAGTGGAAGAAGATGAAGGGATGCTTTGGCCTTCAAACCACTACTGTATCTTTTACCTCCTATTTGCTATTATTATTAGCTGTTTTCCACATCACAAATTTGTCTTTGTGATCTGGGCCAATAAGTTTCTCACCCAAATAGAAGCTAAGTATAGCACAAATAAAACCATCAGTCTTTGGGGTGCTTTTTTTCTCTCTTCCTAAAGTAATATTAGATTTTCTGATTTACATGAAGTCTGTTGGAACAATGCCTGTTGGGTGAATTATAAAAATTATATAAAAGTATATTATCTTTCCAAAATTCAAATCGGACTTTCATTTATTTTAATAATCTGGTTTTCAGGAATTAGAAATTATGCACAAACTCTCACAAAAAAATAAATACTTCCACAATGATTATGAAATAATTTACAATACAACAAATAAATATGTCAAATGGTAAATATGCCAAATAAAGTGAAATATGCCAAGTGTGCCAGGAAACAAAATGTAGATGAATTTTTTCTCTTTTTTTCTTTTTGTTTTTTTAATTTATTTTTATTTTTTTTTAAAATGATAAATATTTTGGAACACTTTTTTTTGAATAGTCAAATACTTTCTTTTGGTCTCATAAGTCCTTTTTTACTGTTTGATAGTATTTTTACATAGTTCTGAAAACATGTTAATGAGAAGCCCTCTATTTTTTTTGCCAAAATAGCTTTAGAAAAATCTGCATAACTAGTAGATCTTTGCAAATGGGTTGGTATATAAAGAACTGATATTATTAATTTCAAATGCAAATATGCAAATATGCAAATATGCATATGCAGGAAATCCTTAGTCCCTTTGCATATGAGAATAAATTCCTTGTTTGTTGAGTCAGAACGCTTACCAAAATCCAGAAGCAATAACATTTAGATATATTTCCAAAGGATTGCATAAACTTTGCCACCCTAGAAGAGAAAAAAATTATCTCTTGAAATCCATAGAATAAAATTAAATTTGGTCTTATTGCCAAAGCTCCTGAAGTCATATGTAATGCACACCCAATATTAGGTTGGTTTTGAAATATGCAGCAAAGAGCATAAATGCCATGTAGCTGTGTGCAGACATGCAGACATACATTGATGTGATTTTAATGGCCTTTGAAAATCATCTGAAGAATGTATACTGATCTTCATGATAATATGTTCCACTTTGTAACATTGCTAACATCCATATTTCATGAGTACAATTTATGTTGGGAAGAATGATGCCTTTACTTACATTTCCAGTCTTCCAAAGAGAATGACTCTGCTTCAGTCAGTCTTTTATGTCATCTTTTTTCTCTGCATATTTTATGAAAGCCTATGTTTTCCAGTTTCCTTTCTCCATTTTGAAATTGATTTAGAAAGGTTGAAAGGTGCCTGACTGATTGAAAAAACTGTGTAGCTAATATCAGCATACACAAACAATTGCAACTGTTTTAGATAGGTTCCATACCTGTCTTCAAACATCACTGAAATTTTATCAAGGTTAGGCAGTTCAGGAAAGATCTAAAATTAATAAAATTAGTTTTCTAATAACAAGTTTTAAGCATCTTTGACTCCAAGGTGAGACTGATGAATTCTATATTTACATACTCAGCATTATAATTCTGCAGTTTTATTCACTTGTCCTTCTCAAATAAGCTGGACTTAGTGCTACTGAAAGTATTTCATTTTACCCACAACAGAAGTAGAGGTATATATATTGGAAAAACTGGACGGCAAAAAAAAAGTATGCAATTAATTATTGTAGTTGCTAAAAATCCTAAATATTCATAAAGTCCACAGTCAGATAAGTGATTTATGAATATATTGGTCAATCTAAATACTCTAAATACTGACAAAATGGAATTAATCTCCATGACAACTCTTCTCAATTAGAATTTCTCCACCAAGACAGCTGTCTAAGCTGTAAAAGGTGGTACACCTGGAATTTACGAGGATTATTCCTTAGTGCCGGTGTGGGTCCAGCGTGATGTTTGCAGGAGTGAGAGAGTTGGTGCATCATGAAACCATATTCTGTCTGCATCTGGATATATGTTCTTTCCAGAACACACAAAGTGATGGGAATAGGAAAGAGAAGAGGAAGATGTAAAAAGGAGCTGCAGGAAATGAAGGGGAAAGGGAAGTGCAGTGCAGGAGGAAGGTGAAGGGCAGTGCAGGACAGGGAAGGAAAAGGAAGGGGAAGGGAGAGTGAAGGGGAAGGGGAAGGGAAGGGGAAGGGAGAGTGAAGGGTAGCGTGGGGAAGGGAAGTTGAAGGACAACACAGGAAAGGGAAGAGAAAATGAAGAAAGAAAGAAAGAAAGAAAGAAAGAAAGAAAGAAAGAAAGAAAGAAAGAAAGAAAGAAAGAAAGAAAGAAAGA
>JANRGW010036675.1:17569-37541 GCA_024733675.1 Psilopsiagon aymara | reverse complement strand
CGTAGCCCTCCTCTGGACTTGTTCCAACAGTTCCATGTCCTTTTTATGTTGAGGACACCAGAACTGCACACAATACTTCATGTGAGGTCTCACAAGAGCAGGGTAGAGGGGCAGGATCACCTGCCTCTACCTGCTGGTCACCCTCCTGTTGATGCAGCCCAGGATACCGTTGGCTCTCTGGGCTGCAAGCACACACTGCCATCCCCAGGAAAGAGGTTGCAACTGTGATTAAAACTGGCCATGTGTGTCCCCTTCTGTAGTCATGGGAACAATGCAGCTTCATGGTGAAGCTCACATTCATCACCCTCAGAAACGCATCATGCTTATCCTCATCACAAGCTAGGAATACTGGTGTGTAGCCTCTGCTGACCTTCAACTGTAGCCAGGCATTTTCTAGGATAGTACCAGCTGGCTGAGGACAAAACTACAGCAAGATCATGGCAGAAATCTAGCAGTTTGGAAAACCGTGTGGTAGTGCTTGGGTCTGCACCATAGTCCTGTTTCGTTAGCTAGTATAGACAAATTTGGGGGACTGAAATAAAATTTGATGCCAAAAGAGCAGGTCCTGTGGGTACTTCTTGATAGCCATCTTTCCCAGAGGCAGCTCAAGAGTCAGCAGCTTGTGAGGGTGGATATGGATTAGTTGAATTGGTGCTGGGCACCACTACCATCTTTCCTGAGGAATTATGAGATTTTGTTGGCTAAACAACATACAGACATCAAGCCTCAGTGGATGACAAAAGGATCATGGAGTATCCTGGAAAACCTGGTAGCTGTCCCAGATATGAGTGGTAGCACAGTGCCAAGAGGACCACAGGAAAGAGGTCAACAAGAGCAGAACACAAGCCAGGTGTATCCTCCCAAATATCTGTAAATAAATCATGATAAATCTTTCTTACCTTTTCCCTCCTTCTGCCACATATTCCTGCCCTGCCCCTTGTACCTGCTTTGGCTCTCACTTGCCCACCCCATTGACATGAAAGCCATGAAAGCCTACCTGCCAAGACTGCAAACAGCTTTCTACCCATTTAATTCTCTAAACCAAATTGCTGCAGTGTCAGGCAATTGTCAACAAAGGTGCAAGGGAAGAGGAACAAGAACAGACTGAGGGAAGAAGAGGCAAAGTGCAGAGAGAGTCACTACTCCCCCTAAGATTTGCTTGCGTTGCTCTAGATAGGTCTCAGAGTTTGTACCACTTTCCTGAGACTCACTATTACCATGTACCTTTTTTCAAGTACATTAAAGTCCCAACACATTGTGGATGTTTCCACAATAAAAGGAACTGTATTATCATAAGCTGGTAAATGTAAAATTTTGATTAAAGAAAAACGTGGAAAATATACATTCTAACCCTTTTTTCTATGCAGGTATATCAGAAATGAGGCGTGAAACCTTCAGAAAGGGTTAACTTTGTCACTGCAAGTGCACTTACTACAATACAAGCCTGGAAAAATTAGTGAGGACAATAGATTCCTCTGAGCTTGATAAGCTGATAACAGGAGACATCTGAGCTCTCATGTTTCAAGGATGCTCACTCCCTAGTTGAATTACTGTTGTTTTTTCCAGAGCAGCCAGGGCCTTGTAAGTTGACTTTATGTGACAGCTCAAGCACATATTCTTAACAAAGAACAGGCATGTGTCTTGGTAGAAACACAAAAAAGACAAACACAAACATCTTTTCTTTTTCTTTTTTCTTTTTTCTTTTTTTTAAGAAACAGCAAATTAATTACAGTATAATTCCAAGTTTAAAAGCAATTGCTTAATCAGTCTGACAGGTGCAAATCATGGCAGAGCCTTAAAGGTTAAGTTATGTGTATGAGACAATACACTAATTTCAGCTGTGAACAGTCAAAATATTCAGGTTCAGGATATTCAGGGTCTTCAAAGAGTAAATAAATGAAGTTCCTCAGGTTCTCACCAGAAGCATGTGAAAACAAATGTCCTTACTAGAGAGGACTGTCACACTCTTAGGCATCCCAAGATTGAGATCAAACAAGGAAATCCTCATAAGAAAGACAGAAAAGTAATAAACTTGGACAAACATAGTAAAAAAATTTCCAGAAATCACTCAGAGTCAGAGAGTTGGATGAAAGTCTTCGCTGATGCCATATCATTAGGTACATGTAGGGAAACATTAGAGTTTAATTTAGCAATACATTAAGCTAATATTTTACAGATGACATTTCTCACTAATGTGTTTTATCCGTCACAAAAAACTGTTTAATGCATATTAAACTGTTATCCATTGTCAAATGTTAAAACGTTAGGTTAAAAAATATACTTGTTTCTACATATGTGCCCTTCTGGCTAATTCTGTCTTCCAGCAAGAGTATCTCAAAGCAGCAAGAATTAACACTCAGGATAATAGTTTTCTTTATGGATCTTCTTCTCTTAGCAGCACAGCAGATGAAGTAACAAGGAATCTGCCCAGCAGGTGAATTTCTATTAAAGGCTTTCTGTGTCTTGGCAGTGGTTCACAGCATTGATATTCTTTTGCAAAACACTTTGTATCGAAGAATCAGCATTTTTCTAGTGACAACTTGTTTAATAAGAAAATTCCTGACGTGTTCCAAGTACAGTGCCTAAATGACCATGATGCAGTTTGGATGGTTTAAGAGAGTATAAGTTTACTGCTATCTGTAAAAAGAGTCTGCAGTGCACACAAGGGATGGTGGCTCACTGGGGAAAATAGGAGATTATTGTCTCTGCAGCCTCATGATTTAGCTCTCTTCCCACAGCCACTCATGGGGTGGAACATTTTCTGCAAGTTCCAGAATCACTCTTCTGAAATGGAAGCCTCACGATTTCCGAGCTAAACAGCTACAGCCCTGACACCAATCCCTCCTTTAGCCAGTCATTAGTCAGCAGACTATCAGAACTGCCCTGTAAAAGCATGGTCACATCAAACCACAGTTTCACACCAGTGGACATATCCAATATGCCCACATGAAAAATGTATTTGTTTCACATACAATCCAACCTGCCTTTATATTCCAAGATGTTTACGAAATAAAGCCTCATGCAACCCAAAATACACTCGAAGCCGATGCTCAACGCATCACCCTCTGTGGTGAAAAGACTTCTCAGACTGTCAAATAAGTTATTCTCAGGACACAATCCAAAGTTTTCATCCAGCTAAAGAAAATTAAAAATGTTGTGATGTATTTCCAAACATATATTCATTTTGTCCTCCGAGTGCCCCAGGAATGTTTACAAACTGGATTTGATGAGAATGCTGTGCAGGCTGGATAGTAAAGCAGCTCCATTTAAAAGGACAGTTTAAGGGTTTAGGGCAATAATGATACTGCTTACAGAAGTAAGGAGGCAGAGGCCATAGAAAGGTAAGAGCTGAAAATGAAGTGTAATAAAAACTGTGATTTTACTTTGTTGCTTTACAGAAAGGAGCAACCTTATCTCCTCCTACTTTCCCACATTCTCCAGAAAGTCTTTGTTATAGTTGCAGTTTATAATGTGGATCACTTGCAAGTAGAAAATTTTCCTGGGAAATCGGCAAGTATTCAAACTAGTCAGGTAAATTGGGACCATAAATAAACTGCCCTAAATACTTCAGGGCTAAGGGTTGGAAGGGGAGGAGCTTCAGTTCATAAGAGAAAGAAAGATGATAGATTTTCTTATTATGGCAACAACAGAAATCTGAAAGTTTCTGTTCCAGCTCTGTCACAAGTTTTTTTGTGACCCTGTCTTATGGTCTGATTTGTCTTTCTCAAAGTCAATAGGGGTTTTGTCATTGTCATTGATTCCAGGAACCAGTGTGATTTAAGAAATCCCACCACTGCTTGTTGACCTCATATCTATCATGTAACAGCATGATGCAGAGCCCCCTGATGCTGTGCTTGTGGCACTCAGCCTGCACAACCCAGCCCCCTCTGGTGCAGAGATCCTAGCTGGGGATGAAAACAGGCATTACCCAGTGCAATGCTGTGCCCATGAGTAATCTCTCCCTCTCAGCCTATCTACACAAGAGATAATTTTGACATTATAACAAAGAACCTCAAAGAAAGTCAAACAAATGACATCTGGTCCAGGTTCAACAGAAGCTCACCCAGCATAATAAAATACAGTGCAAATGCCCACATAATCTAAAATAACGTTGCAGGAGTTTGTTTCTGGCTTTTTTCCTTCTGTAGGAATTGCCAATCATTTGTTTCTGTGGGTGCAGGGACACTGAAATTCCCAAGATTTTACCTAACCTGCTAAATCTAGATCACTACACACCTGACCTGATTCAGTTTGGAGCAGAACAGCTTTCCCACCTCACCACTGCCTCCCTTTGCTTCAAAGAAATTCTCTTTGTTCAATTAAAATGTATTCAGCCTAGGTCTAGCACAGCCTAGTACACAAGTTTGAGCCCTGACTCCATAATTCACCTTCCTGATAGAGTTCACCAAGCAGGAGGGGAGAAGCAAAGTACCCACAAGATAGGTGGCATGGAAAGTAATGCAATAAGTAGAGATGCCTGTGTAAGGTCTCTGGTCTCCTAGCTGAGTGAATAATCTTTCTTATTTCAATCAAATATCTTCTTTTTATTTTAAGAAAATCATGCAGCAGAAAAACATCCTAATTTTAGTATCTGGGTGCTAAATCATATCACTTTTTTAGTCAAGCAGTTTTTATCTGAAGCTCTTTTAACAGAAGGAGAATAAAACTCAGGGTCTGCAGCATTATTCATGTTTCTATCTCTGACATTCCACATTATCTAGGCCAAATTCCTTCACAAGCTTATGTCTCACTTTTCCATAAAATGGGTACCATGGTACTGCCCTGTTCCCTCAGGTGCTTTGCATTTTGTGGAATTTTGTTCACAGCCACAGTTGGGAAGCAATACTGGAATTCAGCTGAAAATGTGTGCCAGAGCACATAATATGCAGCTTGGGGGCCTCAGGTTTCAAGTGAGATGTGTAGCAAGTCTGAAGAATATATTGTACATTATATCAAATGCAGTTGAACATTCATTAGACAATATCAGTGGTTATTTATCTACTTGATCTATTCTGTTCAAATGACACTCCTGGCTTCAACAGCATTTACACTGTCACATGGTAATGGAGACCTGGGTCATGGGAGCTTTACTGGAAACTAAAACTTTTAATAAAAATATGTTGTGTTTATGAGTGTTTTCTGGGATTTCATACTTGCTCCTGCTCCAGCAATAATGCTATTTTCTGTTCTGCAAGCCAAATGCTAGGAAGCCTTTTTCCCAGATTGTTTTTAATACTTTTTCTGAGAAAGTCATGTTGGGTTCATGACCCCCTTCTCTTGTAGGAAGGGACTGGCCTCTCAGCAATCCTTCACCCATCCCTCTGGTAGAGTGCCGTGTGTGAGAGCATGTTTCACTCCCCGTTCTGCCTGGGAACCAGAGCCTGGGGCCCTGGCCATCTCTGCAACTTGGCAGGGAGCTATCAATGCCTCTCCCACCCCTTTCCCTCCCTCTCAAGAGGACCAGAGACATGGTCTTCTTTCATTTTGTCTGGGAGGGAGGGTAAAGTGGAGCTTCAGCAGCAGATAAAGACCCAGGAGACTTAAAGATGTGGGAAGTCCTGGTTCCCAAGGTCCCTTTGATTAACACGGCTGCCTGGCTTTTGCATGGGAAGGCAAAATATCACATTAGACCAAGGCCCTGACAGTTACTTGAGAGAAGGCAAGGCCGTCTCTTTGCCTGCATTCTCATGGCAGACCACCCTCCTCTTTTTGAATCCTCTCTGCAAACCCGCTCATGAATACCACAAGCACAGTGACACATGGATCCTGGGAATTAATCAGTTGCTCCCCACAGAAGACATGCTCTTGATGACTGCCAGAAAATCCTTTGGAGTTAGGAGTCCTTCCCAAACCACCCCGTTCAGCAGCAAGTATTACAGTCAGGGAGTCACTTGTAGCTGTCACAGTGCATTCAGGCATTATTGCAACATTAAACTTGGATTAAGAAGCTACAAAAGAATAGTGGGTTGTAGAAAGCAGGCAGATAACCTTACAGTGCCATACACTTACATGCTTTCTGAGACTCTAGGTAGACCATGAAATGTAACTTTAGGGGGCACTGCATCATCCTAGTAAAATATTTAGGTAGGGAACTGTGAAGTTACTTCAAACAAGAAACTAGTTTCCTCCTCATCCTGCCACACATTTTCGAGTGTTTGTTTCACAGCTGCAGTTCTAAAGTGTTTTGTACCAAATAGTAAAGCTACCAGGAAATCTTTTCTGAGAAATTTTCAAAAGCTTTCTAGAAGAACACAGCACTTTCCCGTTGTAGAAGAGGCATCTACAAAAGCAGCAAGTCTCTGCAAAATGGGGACTTGAAGTAACCCTACACTACTCAAAGAAACTTAATAGAAGGGAAAAAAAAAACTTTTTATTTCCCAGAGAAAACAGTATTTTTTTTTTCCTCCTAGTTTTCACATAATTTTTTTAAGGAATCTGAAAAACATATTTTCCACAAAAACAGTGTGAGCCTATAGATTTTATACTGCATTTTGGAACATCTTGTATTTTATGAACACATTTTACTTTTATCAGAAACGGACATTTTTCCTCAAAAAATGCTTCATGTTTGATTTTAAAAATCAAATTCAAGGAAAAATTTGGATCTGTTTCTAGGCTTAAGTTCTCTGGAATTTGGACTGCAATTTGACAAGAGTTTTCCTACTTCTACTTATGCATAGCCATAAGTATTTCTAATAGAACAATTTGGTAAAAAGTCTTTCTGCAGATAGAGCTTCTATCACAACTTATGTTAAAGCATTATAGCTCAATTTTGCAATTTATTGATCTGATTTTTTCAAAAGGAGCTCACAGCTGAGTAATCTATGGTCCAGAAAATGGGAGTCATCTGCTTAGGTAATGGATCAACGATAATAGATAATTGATCTCGCTAAACAATGGATTATAGATAATGTTGATGGCAGCATAAAAAAATAACCCACAACAAAATGAAACAGTGAAATTTTAGTGATAGATACTTAGCCCACATTTCAAAGCTAATCAAATTAATTTTTACAAATTCATTATCTGAAAATTGTAGTAGTAAATTATCTGTAGATATGCTGTGATATTTTTGTACTGTTTAATGAATGCATGACTACATTTTAGCCTGGGGTTTATCCACAAACTGGTGCATGAGCACTCATTATTTATGAGGGGTACTCATTATGACTGCCCCTGTGAATCACACAGGACTATTTCTGTTCCAGAACTGGGTGACCTAGGAAGAATCCCATTTTCCTGCTCTGAAATGATTTGCAAAATCTCCGTTTATGTTCAGTGAACATTACACCAACAAAATAGAAAGACCATTTCAAAGATTATCCCGAGACAACATTCTTATACAAACATTTCTGTAAAAACTTACTTGGTTTCTCTGATACTCCTCCTTTCAAATATACTCATGAATAAAATCTCATGCACCAAAGTTGTGCAGACACATGAATAAGATGCAGAAGGGCGGTAAGCTTTATTGACAGAAATATTTACAAACATTATTTGGCTACAGTTACCCCCAGCTGAGCCATACACGCATTGCAGCTGTCGTACACAGACCAAGAAGTGCACCAAAACCTTTTTAGAGGCAATTTCAGCAGAAAGGAGAAGCAAGGAAAAAGGCACATATTATACTATACATACATATTTAAAAAAATAAAAGCAACAAACAAACAACAAAAAAACCCCCACCAAACAACCAGCTACTTCAAGATGACTTTCGTCTTCTCTGGGAAGAAACTTCACTCTACAGACTGTGAGTCTGGCATTTTGATGTTCCAAGGTGGTAGAAACTTAGGCCTGCAGGGAAATTTGTTGTGAAAGCTTCTAGTGGCAGCGAATTGTTTTTCTGACAAGAAGCAAGAAGTGATAAAGGATGTTCTTAGGCTATGAATTAGTTTCAGTTTCCTCACTACCATCAGATAGTTAAATTAAAAAAAAATATTCCCAAGGTTTAAGAAAAAGGGAGAGATAAAGATTTACAGTAATAAAAGTAGATATAGGATTTATATCTGCATTTAACACTTATCATGATTTCATATGCCTAAACTAGCATGTGCTTGTGTAAGCTCACGGCCTCACACTAGCATAGTACTAACATGTAAAAGATATGGTTTCTCCTCACAGATGAGAGAAGAGCTGTTCTGTCTCTCAAGGCCTCCTCTGCAGAAGTCATAGCTCCATTTCCAAAAACCCTCAGCAGAATCCTTTCCTCCAAGCTACTCAAACTTTATCTGAACCTATCTGAAGAGATGGGAAGAGATGAACTATGTTTCCAGCAGTATATGGAAAACTCCAGTGTATATCTTTTTTATATAAGTAACATATATGATCTCCTTGTACTCTCTATGCCTGCACAAAACTAGCAGAAGTTTGGGCCCTAGAGAAGAAGAAAAAGGATGGAAGTCCTCAAAGGATTTTCACCAGATCATCACAGGGTGATGCGAAAACTCAGTCTGGAAGGGACCTCAGGAAGTGTCCAGCCCAGGTCAAACCTGGGTACACCAATTTCCATAGATCATAAAATAGCTCACAGCTGGGCCTATTTTTGGGCCCTTCCATACTACTGTCCCTAAGAAATTGCCTGGCAGATTGTATCCCATCCTATCAGGCTCAGATTAGACCATGAGAGTCCATGACTTTGTAACCACAAGAACAAGTCAATCCCAATCAGATATATCTGAGGACTTCAGTGGGTACCAAAAGCAACACTCTACCACCTTCAAAACCTAGCACATGAATAAGAAATAAATAAGAAAGTTCAAAAGTCTTTAATTCAACTTACAAAATTACAGAGGAGTTTATATAGAAAAAGAATATAGGAACATACACCACATCATAATTTGTACATTTCATTTCAAAATTAAATCATAGCTGATAATTCACACTTGGCTGTTGCAGTTCTTTTCCTACATCCTCAATTTCTTCTGAATTGCAGTCTCTGTTTCTTATCAGAAAATAGCATTTATCTTTCTCCCTTTGAAATCTAGTCACTGCTTTTGAACCGAGGACTGGTTGAAAATATCAGCACCCTCATTTATATAAGGCTACTGGTCTGACACCTCATGAAAGTGTACCAAATTAGGCGTTCATGGATTTCAAGTACCATAAACAAATATGAGCTTCTTTTCTAGTTAGGTATGGTAGGTATGGTTTCTGCTGCCTCTAAAAAACTGATGTTTTTCTTTAGTGAACCAAATGTTGTCTGCAGTGTCTTTCGTTTTCATCCATTTTGGAGAGACTTTCCCACCTGTTAAAAGCTTAACAGAAAATCGACGTGGGAGTTTACAGATAGCTTCTGCAGTGTGCATGGCCCAGAAGTACAGAGTAGAAATAGGGAGCAGAAAGAAAGAAATGCAACAATAAAAGGCTTTTTCCTAATTGGCTTTGTTTTAGTTTGGTTTGTTGGATTTTTTTTTTTTTTTTTGTGTGTCAAGTTATGCATATTCTCAAATTTTGAATAACTTGAGAATGAGAAGAATAGGGTCATATAAGAGAAAAATAGGACCAGGCATTCCAACTCACAACACTAGCTTACGACTTTGGACAAGTGAAATTATTTCTTTTTTCCATTGCAAACTTGACTGTACTATATCCAGTAAGTTGCCTCACCTTCCTGTGCTTCCATTTCTCATCTGTAAAGTCAGGACAATAGCATTTTACAGGTATACTGTGAGGTAAAAATACATTAAAGACTGGGAGATTGCCCAGGTAGTACAGTGGTAGGAACATAAAGGAGCCAAAATAGAGTTTTGCTATTGAAGGTTTCCATTAAAATACTGAGTAGTGCTTCTTATTAGAGCTGGCTGGAACACTTCCCATCAAATACACACAGATTTCATCATTCGGCTTTCATCAGAGCCAAAAGCTTTTTAAAAAATCTCAGTTTTGACAATGTTTTTGAAGGAAAGGTTTCTTTGATCCAGGCTGGACTCTTCAGTTATTTCCAGAGACAGGGGTCAGGCTTTTCAAAGCATCCAAGAAGTTTATCTTTGACCTCATGAAGAAGAAAAGGTTGAAACCTAAAAGACTACTATGCTACACAGTCATCATTGTCCAGCCAGTCCTGTCACTCCTGACTCAGAACACACTGGGGAGAAGAACTCTTGTGCTAAGCAAAGAAAGTGCCTCTTCCAGAAAGGCCATGGAAATGAAACTGTTGGGCAGGGTTTTCAGCAACTGCCAGCTAACCCATTCAGAGTGAGCCAAAGGGCTTGGTCTGACCTACCAACTTCGACTTAAGCATGAGCTCCAGACCGATTATTTAAACCTGCATCTGCAGTTGCCTTCCATTTACATTTTCCTTTCTACTTTTTTTTTCTTTCCCCGGTTCCACATCAAGGATATACAACTTACACAGTTCCACTTATACAACATAGGGGCAGTTTAACCTGGCGGGAGAGCCTCAACATTTTTCTTCAATTCCTGTAAACTGCACTTTGAAGCAGTGCCCTTCATACCCTGCAGTTCAATAGTTCAACCTCTGTGTATCATCTATCTATCTATCTATTTATCTATCTATTATCTATCTATCTATCTATATATCTATCTGTCTATCTATCTATCCATCTATCTATTTGTTTGTCTATTTATTTATTTAAGGAGCTTGCCATAATTTAACTGCAGCCTGATTTAAAACAATACACTGGCACCAGCTGCATGAGGGAGTATCCTGTGTGTGCAGTGGTCTCTCTCTCTGGCTTAAGCATAATAAACGGGGATCATTACAACACTTAAACTAAAAAGTAATAGAAATAAGCATCCTGTGACCTTCCTGCACCACGTACTTCAAATGCCTCCGGGCTTCTGCTCCGTTTGGGCAGACTGCCGAAAGCCCTTCTCTGGCGGAGCGCAGGGGCCGAGCAGCAGCGCGGGGCGGAGGCTCCCCCTAGCGGGGAAGCGGTGGCCATCCCTCGGAAGCTCCGCTCCGCTCCGCGCCGCTCCGCTCCGGGAGGGCAGGCTGCGCCGAAGGCTCAAGCCGCCCCGGGAATGGGCGGCTGGACGTGCAAATCGCTTTGTAGAAGCCGTATTCTTCACAGGCAGACACCACGGAGATGCCCCTGCTCTCAGCAGCTGCATACCGCCGCCGCATAGGAATGTAAGGGTAGCGTGACTCCCCTTCGATCTCTGTCCGGTGGGTTTAAGAAAAGGGCACGATTCCAAAATTCTGTGCAAACTGTTTGGCTGGCATCTGCACAGCTCCAGGAAAACCGAGATGACTCTGTACTGCCAGAGCATTTCAGGGCAGAGCAATGTCTCACAAGCAAACATTGGACTTTCCCTCCAATGTTTAATCTCTGCCTTCCATCTCCCTGAGGCAGCAACTCAAAGAAAATGACCCTCAAAGGGTATGATTTTCTGCTTCCCTCAAAGCTTGTTATCCTGGGGCTGCCTTTTCTGTTTCCTCTCTTCTATTCTCTTTCTCCCATCCCCTCTTCAGAACAAAAAAGATCATACGTCTCATCAGGATTTGTCTTCACGGGAGATTCTTTTTTTTCCCCCCTTCTTTTGACAACTTTCTTTTTATGAAAGTATAAGTATATTTCTTTTTCTCAGTATAATTGCACTCTGCTTTGAGTACTTTGATGTAGTAACGACTGACATGAAGTAGATACGCTGCTTGCTGGTTTATGAAAAAGACATTTAATGTGAAGTACCAATCATTTAGTCTTGTGACTTTTTCCATCTCTTACAAGCTTCCTATTTTTGGTGGGAGGGGGGTTAATTCTGGACATTTATTTTGTGGGGAAAGTTACAGATTAATTATCTCTAGTGGAAAAAATCTGTGCCCAACATGTTAAAAATAGCCCATCCTGAATTCATTTTTCTTTTTAAGGCATTTTAAAGTCCTTCATTTTTGCCTCTGTAGAAAGTAATTTTTTGTAATTATGATCTAAGGATAAAAGAGAGTCAAAGACTTGAGGAGATCTAAAATCTTTTATTAGACTGAAAGAGATAGAAAAAAGAACCAAGCTTTCAGGCATGCAGACCTAAGACCTGAAGGATGTCCTGCAGACCCCCAAACAAATCTCTTTTTTTGCTGTGAAACAAATATGGATAATCTTGAACTCCTATCGTGCCTCTGCAAACAATTGCCATCATTGCAGCAAATGTCATCAGACATTTTGTGTATTTCCAGCTAACAATAAACAGGAATAAGAAATCCAAACCTCATCACTGCAGATCAGCTTTCCACAGACTGCTAAGCTAGACTCCATTTTACAAATTCCAGTTACTCAGTGAAATTAAAATAAAGTGGGCTTCGTATCAAATCCACCCAAAATTAAAGGTCGTATCTGATGTTAACAGAGGTTTAACAGTTCAGCCAAGTCTGTCAATAGCATCTCTGCTGTCTCCCTGCCCCAGCTGCACTACTTGTCTATGCAAGTGTTTTGGGGCCCCACACTAGCTCTCTTGCAACCAGGAATAAATGCTCTCAGTCTCCAACTGAATTGAGGTTTAAGTATAAATTCAGAAAAAGGGATCTGAAAACGCAGGCAGCTTAAGGGATGTCTGGGCCTGGACACAAGGCTGTGCTATAGCTGCTGGTTACAGGCTTGGGCACAAACAGCTTTTTGGCTGTGTGGACCTAGTGCTGGAGAAATGCTCTAACCTGGCAGGAAGAGTGACATAGGATCAGGCACCCCTACTACTTTTGTGCAGGGATGCATGAACCACCAGCAACAACACAGTATATGATGCTACTTACTGGTAACAAAAGTCCCACAGAAGCACTCCAAGAGGTTTGAGACCTCATCTTGTCTTTGCAAGATTTGAGTTATGCTTTCAGTGTTGGCATGGCATTATTTTATGCTCATACTACTGCGTTTGCTGCTGCTTGACTATATGCATGCTGTGCCTGGTTTTGCTAAGTAATCGCTAGCAACTTTCTTCTGTGAAAAGTCTTGGCTGCTGCCTTTGGTAGCTCATATTTTCATCTCCACCATGTTTACATACAGATTTGGGGCTGCCAGTCTAACGACTTTTGAGACCTTTAAAACTTCAGTTTGTCTCCACTCTGTTATTGTGCCCCATCACAGTTAGCAGAGAATTGTGGACAGAGTCCTTTGTAAGCAATGTGAAAATAACATTTCCAACAGAAGCTGCATTTCTGTGGGGTGAAGGGGAATAAAAAGATTAATTTTGTAGGGCAGAGAAAGCTTCCAGCACTAAGGCGGCATCAAATGGAAGCTTTGTTCAGGGAGCTAGTAGGTCTTTTGAGGCATAACTTGCCCAGGACTTGGAAAATCAACCTTTCCTTCCATTCTAGCTCAGAGATCTTCAAGATGGCAGTGAAAAGAGGGGACAACCACAAGAGATGGGGTTTCTGTATCGTGAGCTTGTTTCATGGGAAAGAAGCCTGCTTGCTGCAGTCAGAGAAGGCAGATATGTTTATGGCCATGAGGTAGAGGCAGTAGCGCAGGGAGTGTGTGTTAATCTCGACTCCCAAACAGCTTTTCAATCCCAGAAACCAGAATCTTCCAGTTCTGACAAGTAGAGCAAAGATGACTTGGAGATACAAGTCCTGTCATTTCAACATAGTTACAGAAAACCTTTTTCTAGGTTTCATAAAACCTGAGGAAGGCAGAGCAGGCCACAGTGTTGTGTGTTCCCACTTCTATCTGAAGTGGGTTTGCCATCTGTAGTCAAAAGTGCTCTCAACCACTGCACCTGATGAAAAGTGTCTCTATCCCAGCAGGAACTCAACCCCCAGGCATCAGCCAGGAGTTTCATAACGCCACTGTTGTTCTTGGTTCCTAAATCCAGTCATATCCTGATGTGATTTGTGATGGTGCTTACCAGCATTTTCAGTCTCTGACAGCCTGTACAGTCAGATCTTCTCACTGTTCATGCAGTCTTAAGGCTTTTGATATGGATGTTACATGGGAATATAGATCTTACTCAGATTTCTTATTTGTCTAGGGAAGTCTTATTATAAAAGCCCTCTAAGAACATCAGAGAAATTTGTGATGCCTCAGGAAGCCTTGTACCCTGCTCTCATAGTTACCCTAAGGAGATTGTCCCACCTGGAAGGCAGGGATAGAAATTGAGAGGCATGATGTTACTGCATAGGCAGCAACAGCCACTGCCGCAGAGGTTGATGTCCCTTGTCATTCTGAAGCTGCACTCCAGGTCAGTTACAGCAGGCTGAAGGCTGGCATTTTCCCACCATGAGACTTCTGTATTCCTAAAAATCCCAGATCAGTGAAGAGTAAAACAGACAGAATAGACACAGTGGTGGCTCAGTCTGGAATAGTAAAATGAGAGGTGAAAAATAAGTGGAAAGAAAAGTGACGTGCTGGGTTGATCCTGGCTGGACATCAGATGCCCACCAAAGCTGCTCTATCACTGCCCTTCCTCAACTGGGCAGGGGAGAGAAAACAAAAGGAGAGATACCAGAAGGCTCCCGTGTTGAGATAAGGACAGGGAGATCACTTAGCAATTATCATCATGGGCAAAACAGACTTGGGGAAATGAGTTTTATGGTCTGCACCATGGACTGCAGGGGAATCTGCTCTGGCACCTGAAGCGTCTTCTGCCCTCTGTCACCAGCCTTAGTCTCCGCAGAGATGATACTGTCACATAACTTCACTCCTCTCTCCAGCTGCAGTTGCTGTTGCACCAGTTTTTCCCCCTTCTTAACTACGTGATCCCAGAGGTGCTACCACCACCACTGATGGGCTTGGCATTGGCCAGTGGCAGGTGTATCTTGGAACCGGCTAGCATTGACTCTATCAGACACAGGGAAAGCTTTTAGCAGCTTCTCATGCAAACCACCCCTGTAGCCCCCCTGACTACAACACCTTGCTTCACAAACCAAATACAAGTAAATATAATAATGTTCTTTTTCAGATACTGTATTTATTTACATTTTGAAAACATTACAGACTTTCTGTGCTCATTTAATGTCTTTTTAAAGGCCATTTCTCATTAAAAGTATAGGTGGAAAAAATGTCAACAGCTATTTCTAATATATAAAGTTCAACATCTGCATAAGTGTCTGAAAGACCTAAGAAACAGTCTGTGGGTGGCTTTATTCTGTGTGTTGGTTTGAATCTCCTAATAAAATATATTTGCAATAAATATAAAAGTCGATGCAGAACCTTATTGCTGAACCTGTGCATACAGACGTTAAAGCTGAGGTATATGAATAGGCTATACCACCTGATGAATGGCTTGTGCATGTACAGGCAGGAATCAGCTGAATTAATGAAAACCTTACAATTAGGTGGCCTTTTCATAGTGCATTACATACTGAAATTTTGTTTGAATAAGTGAAGTAAAAAATAGATATTTCCTTCCATTCCTAAAATATACATTCACTTCATATATGGCGCTCCACTTTGAAAGAAGCAAAGATATTTCATAATGTCACAGTTCACCATATGCTGTCAGTGTATATATCTAACTTTAAGGCCACTGCCACCTACAAAAAATGTTCTAAAATGTTTTAATCTTTTTCTTTATAAATTAATGAGAACCCAAAAATATAAGGGGGTTTGCCTTATTTTTATCCAACAGCAAGTGGCCTTTATGTAGATAAAAACAAGTCAATATCATGTGGGAAGTGCAAGAGGACTGCTCTCATTCAGGATCCCTGCCTCCAGTCTCCTAAATAAGTCTGCTACCCTCCTTCTCCTTACAATCACTGTGCTTCTGGTTTTCTAGTAGGTCACACCAAATTACCAGAAGACCTCTTCCCAAGGGACCAGTCTTTCAAAAGGTATGGTCTTATGAACTCTCCATATGAAAATATGGGTAGCTTCCCCTGAATTTCCAGTACCACCTGTAGGCTGCAGGCTTTTCTATGCAACATTCTGTAGCATAAGAGACGTTTCCATTACATCATGCATGGAATGACTTTAATATTGATCTAACATTTATACAAGGAAATAGTGTAATACTGCCTTATATAAAAATGACTTTCAAATGCTAAATGTCAGCATTTTTAAGGAACGTGAGAACAGCTGTACCTGGTCAGAGACAAGGTCAGGCTAATTTAGCATTCTGTCTCCAAGAGTACCCAATTCCCTAAGTGCTTCATAAAAAGTGTAAGATGAGGGCAAGCACATAAAGATGCTTGCTTAGGTTACTCTCCCAGCCTCCAGTAATCTGCAACTCAGGAGCTTTTGGCATCAAGCTTAATGAAAAATACCAGGAAAGCAATAACATGTCAAAGTAAGGCGTGCACAAGACTAGTTATATAGATTCACATATATAAACTGAAAACACATAAAAGTCTCTCAAAATCTGACTCTAAGACCCTTCAAGGAGAATTTTTTTTTCAAACCTTTTTGTTAACTTTACTAACGGGTAAATATTAACAGCCATCCCAAAGAAAATCCCTCTCTTCATATCCATCTTCCCTATCAATCCTTACCACCGATAAAATTACACATTGGGTGACCCAGTATGACTGTTTAAACAACAAGGGGAAACAACATAAAATGAAGCTTTGATGGTATTATTCAGGGAATTTAGACTTAAAGCACCTGTATGTCAGAAAAGGCCCGAGTATCCTTCAGATCTTGAGCCAAGATTGTTAAAAATTACTGCTTAAGGTTAAGCATATAGGGCTAGGTGTACAAAAGAATTGGTGCATTACGGCAGCCATTGGTACATTGCCATCAGAAGCCTAAGCTGTGGGGCTTGGCAGTTTGATACAATTAAGGTCAGAGGAGACAACCAGTTAGGAGTTGGATTCATAGGAAAATGGAGTTCAGACCTTTATACTCCAAACTGTCATCCTTAAAACCCTCATTTGGCTTCCACCCAAATCTGGATATACATAAAATCTATTTCTGACTCAATTTTCTACATTAACGTACTCCACATCCCTGGAGTAGCTCTGGGTTTGTGTGTTGTGTATTGCCAAGTGTACCTGGTTTTGATACTAGTGCTTATCTAGACACTTATGACTAAGTCCCTATAAAATGCAGAAAAAAGGCATCTTCTTGTGAGAGCTCTTATAAACAGTGAGCTGAGAGATGGTTTCACAGCACCTCTGAAAACCGTAGCGTCCTTCAAATCAGGCTCCATGAGGAAAATGTTCATATGGACAGGACCTCTGCTCCAGCCACTGCCCCACTGATATCTGAGATGTTTCTCAGATATCAATGTCTGCAGGTAGAAGTCTTATCCTAAAAGCATTAGAAAGGCTTCTGCCAGAAAGCAGCTGTGCCTGTGTTCTTGTGGCAGTCCCATACGGACTTTTCTCTCAGAAATAGTCACCAAAATATTTCATATCAGTGTCAGTCAGAGGTGGTCATTTCTTTTCACCCAAAAGGCTGGCAGGATGCCCTTGAGAAGAGGCGGCAGATTTCAGCTCTTTGTCCCTTCTCAGACTGAGGGGATTGGAATTTATGTATAACATTCCTACCAGAGTGACCCAGGTGCCAGGCAAAAAGATATTTTGGAAAAGAACTTCCCTCCTTTGAAGCATTCATCTTTCTATAAAACACTTCAATGTCTCTTGAAGCCCAGTTTGCTACCACCTCTCTTACTAGTTATTTAATGATTTCAAGGATGTCCTTTGGTAGCAGTGGTGGTCGATGCAGGCTAATGTCTGTTTATGACTGCTGACCATTCACAGTAAAGAAGTCAGTCGTCCCTGTGCGGCTCTTTTCCATTCATTGAATACACTTTCTTTCCTCTGCTTAGCTCCAGAATAACAAAACCATGCTGGGAAAAGTGTTATTGAGGTATGTCTAAGTGTTTGAATTGTTTCTTCCATTCTGCAAGCACAGCTTCAACAAAGAAAATATTTCCACCGTATGATCTAGATTGAACAATACCAACAGCAGCCAAAAAGAGATGGCTCTGAGTACATGCCTAGCTTATTCTTTTACTAATTTGTTTCTTGATACAGGCAAATCCCTGAAAGGGACCTTTTCTTTTTTTTTTTTTTATGCCATGGCTTATGATTTATAACAGACTGAGGAATGCACCTGCTTCACAGTTTGCAAAGTCTTTTGAAATCCATAGATAGGTATTGCTATGGGAGCATGACATTATTAATATGCCACAGTTCAGGGTGAAATGTATTAACATCCTTTTAATGTAAAAGGGAAGCTGCAGGAAAATTAGACAATAAGCTTGAACTGAGATGGCAATATTAGTATTAAGTACTATTATAAATAACACCATGTGCATATAAATACAAACAAAAGTACTACCTGCATTTTCACGAACCACAGGTATTTATTGCCAGTAGGGAAAACACAATAGTTCTCAAGGTTGTGAAATAATTATGTACCCTTTGAAAACACATTTTCCCCAAAGTGTGAATTTTACAAATGTTAACCCCAAAGCTAAACTATATTGGTATTATTATTCTAATGTGGCTTTCAGTTCTGTTTTGTTTCTTTGTTTGTTTGTTTTGTTTTTAATAATTCCATAGCTGGGCACTCTTCTTCCCATTTGTGCTTTGTCATCACAGCCTTCTCTTTTTCCTCCATTTCTCTTTGAAAGAGTCCCTTGCCTCCTTGCACTTTCTTTATTTTCACCTTCTTGTTCTTCTGTGGTGTCAGTTACAGACATGGAAGTCTTGGCTCTTCAGTCTCCTCAGACAATAGAGGAAAATTCAAAACACTGTTTTTAAGTTACTACAAACTCTGTACTGCCCCAATGAGAAAGCAGGGATGATAAGGAGATGAGGATGAGAGAGATGTTTTGGACCTACTATTTCAGGCATGACCCAAGGGGGAGGACAGCTGAAGTCCATCTGCCTTCTGCTTACTGCCCAGTGGTGATGCTTTCTCCTTCATTTATTTTCAGGACTATTCAGACAGTCCAGGACAGATTTTCAGGTGCCTAATTTTCAAGTGCCTGATTTCTCAAAGAGCAGGTAGGCTGTTATTTAGGGAGTGCATTGGGCAAGTTGAGGGATTGGAATAGATGAACTTTAAAAGTCATTTCCATGACAAACCATTCCACAATTCTGTGATTCTAAGTAAGGCGCTTTCAGCAAGACTCAACTAGCCCATGTACTGATTGAGCTCCTTGTGCCACAAGTCAAGGCTAGCAGTAATTGCTGAGATTATAAATGAAGAGTTAATACTTCCTACCTTTAGATATTTAACTCCAAATCGGAGCAAGGTTTCCTTGTCCATCTAACATTTAGTACATGGCTAGCAGTGGTATTTTATACATCTTTTGGCTTACTTTTAAGTAATACATACTTAAAGGATTATATTTTTACTGTTTTCTTCAATATGTTTTAGTTTTTAAAAACAGCTGGAGGTGGTGATGGTGACTGGTACTAACTTCCCCAAAAGTATCACAGAATGTCTGGCATTTTTCAGGCACATAAAGCCTACCAGATCAACCACAGAGGCAGCACGTGCAATTTGGCATCATAGGTTTTCACCAAAAGTCACAGCAGAAAGCCTCCTCTGACTTCCATGGCACGCTCTCACAAGTTTTATCAGCATTATCTGGATTCGTTCCCTTAAGTGGCCTCATAACTTACCTGTATTGCAGTGCCGCACACCATAATACATTGTAAGTCCATTTATGGGTCCAGTCTTTATGTTTAGAATACTTCCATGGAAAGTGAAAATCCAGATCAAGTCTTTCTTCCAGATAAATTAATCTCTCCCTAATTTAAGGCTCCTTAAATTGTCTTTGCTTTCTCTTGGTTACTAATCAAGGAGAAAATACTATAATTACTTGGTCATGAGATGTAATATTAACTAGTCACATTTGTTATGAAAATACAAGGGAAGGGTTTACCACATTAGATGAGAAACTTGTGCAAAGATGGAGTTGATATTTATGTGCTAAATTGCAGATCCATGTGACAAATTACATTTATCATACATCTCTGACTGCCTCACCTGCATTTTGCCTGCTAATCTATCTCTGTCAAGATTCATTCTAGCTCTGTTAACCTCTGAGCAGCTCTGAAGCATCTGCTATTTTTTAAAGCTTTTCCACAAAATTAAAAAAAAAAAAAAAAAAAAATCCACCAAACCAG
>JANRGW010036675.1:0-17469 GCA_024733675.1 Psilopsiagon aymara | reverse complement strand
ATTAAAAAAAAAAAAAAAAAAGAAAAGAAAAGAATAAACCCCAAGGAAAACAAAACAAAACTAAAGGGTTTTTTTTGTTCACCACGAAATGTACAAATCCCTCTCCAAATTACATTGTGATAAGAGAAAGGTGGACAATACTCACTTCTGAAGCAAGGAGATGTTTGAGGTTCTCCTTATCCTCAAGAATGCAGAAGCATGTTTCTTCCAGGGGAGCAGAGCTCGTAAGAAGCTTTTTCTATATTAACTAGCAAATGTTTCGAGATTGGATATACTGGCATACAATAGACCTCAAGGGTGGAACACAGTGATTTATAAACAAGTTGCTTAAAATCATTTAGAGGTTCAGAACGTATCAGTACATTCTGAGGCCTGTGTAGTTGTCTCATAATAGCAAGTTAATTTGGCTTTAATGTCGAAGCAAATGCAATAACAGCATCAATTAAAAAAATTATAAAACCTCCTGAACAATTTCTGAAATAATTTGTAACGTTAACCTTGTAACATAGCTTAAATTCATATGTGATATAAAGGTTTTATTGGTACTCATTTGGGATGATCTCTGTAATAAATGCTGGGATTCACTGTAGCTCATGCATACTGTATTCAAGTCCAGACTTACATCATTTAGCTAATATACTTTGCTTTCATTTAGAGATTAGGGAACTGGAACTATTTTCATCAGCTAAGAATCTGTCTTCAAGATATTTATACATATCCACTTTTTTTGCTTTACTTTTTCCTTTTTTTGGTTTAGTTTATAAAAATATTCTTATGTGTAAATGATTGAGAAAGAGATGAATAGGACACATATTAGTGAAATTATTCAGGCTTTATACTATCTAAGTGCATACTTCCAAAAGGAACTTTGATGAATGCACTGACAAATGTTTTAATTCTTAAGACTTTTGGTAAAATTCTAGTTTTGAAAGAGTTTGCATACTTCATAAATGAATTTTATAATGAGTCTTTATAGAATCATAGAATAGAGTCATAGAATAGTTAGGGTTGGAAAGGACTTTAAGATCATCTAGTTCCAATCCCCCTGCCATGAGCAGGGACACCTCCCACTAAACCATATCACCCAAGGCTCTGTCCAACCTGGCCTTGAACACCGCCAGGGATGGAGCATTCACAACTTCCCTGGGCAACTCATTCCAGTGCCTCATTACCCTTACATTAAAGAATTTCTTCCTCATATGCAATCTAAACTTCCCCTGTTTAAGTTTAAACCCATCACTCCTTTAACTTCATAATAATTTAAAAATATGAACATATTTGCTTACTTATTCACAGAGATACACACACAAACTTCTTCCCATCAGGCAAATACAGATAACCAGTAGAGAAAATTTTGAAGTTAATGACTTAATTTTGACACTGTCACATTCGACTATACACAGAGCTTTCCTGTTGGAAAAATGACAATTATAAGTGACTGACACTTGGGTTACCTGCATTATAACATATACTTTTTTGAGAATTAATTTATCTATCTCTGTAGAGTAGGGTTTAAATCACAATAAAGAATAATTAATGTTAAATTAATTAAAAATCAAATTAAAACTATGCAATGGATAGTCTTACCAAGGGTAATCACATGAAAAAAAAAAACACTCCCGAGAGTTAGTTTACTTCACAGATGCTTGGTTCACTAAGAGTGTTCAGATATTTGTGTTGGCTGGCTAAGTATATCAAGTAATAATTTGTTGGTTTTGGATCGTATTTTATTTTTTTTTTTTTTTAGCTAATAGGCAGAGTACATAAAGGGGCTCCAAAATGTAGAATCCAGCACAAAATCCAACACCAGCTGCAAAAATACATTTGATTATTGGACAGTAAATTAGCTTATCTCAAGTTTTTCACACTAGTCCTGCTCATTTGGTGAATATTTGCAGAAAGCAGACTCAAGCATTACATCAACAAACTTGAAGTAAATTAATTTTAAAATCTGAATAAAGATATGTAGTGTTTGCCTAGAGCTCGAAGCAATAGGGTTATGAACACATCATAAATACTATGCAAAGCTTTGAATTCCATTGCTAAGACACATTATCAAAGGTCATGCTATCAAGCAAGACATAAACCACACTGTAGGATCATCTCTTATCTGAAAGTTCAGAATACTGATAGGAATCACAAATTTTGAAGTGATTCCAATACAAGCATAACTGTGCTTTGGAGACTGAGTGACATCAAATACTGAAGCAAAACTATATTTCTGTTTATATATTTACAAAGATTTCATACTTACAAAAAAAGTCATGCTGCAAAATACATCACATGATTTACATGTACACTTCTAAAGATGGATATGGTATGTAGATATACAGATGCGCAGGACGTTTTTCTTCTTGGTTAACAAGGATTTCATCACATTCTAGTCTTTTCTTTTGAAACAAAGCAAACAGGGAGATACTGTGGAGAACAGTAATCATCTGTTTAAGCTTTTTTTCAAGGATCAACCAGCATATAACAATGAGAGCAAAAGGAAAAATTGCTAGCATCTCTCAAATTTTATCTGAATACATGGTCATCATTCTGTTTAACTGCAGAACATCAGATTCTCCCACATATGTCGAAGGCACCAGCAAAATATGTCTTGGTTAAAATTCTCAAGATCAGAGTGACTGGATCTACATCCATCAGGTTGTTTTGCGTCAGGGGAGACATAAAAATGGTCTCTTTCTCTGAGCAAGGTGCTTTCACCCTTGTGAGTGGCAGACCTGCAAGAAGGGAAACCACTTGATTGTTCTCTAACCAAAGTGAAGGTTCAATTTAACTGTTTTCTTATTGCCCTGAGAGAGACCAAAGCTTATCAGCTTTCATGTTTTGTAGGAAATGAAAAAGAATAGAACTAGATTACTTTTTTTTTTTGCAGGTCTGAGGTCAAACATGAACAGCTTTTGGGTCAACCTCTCTGCCTTACACTCTCAGTGTATCCAGAGTATTTCTGCCGTCTATGTAAAGGCTCGCTGCTGATGGTACCGCTTTGCACTGCCTTCTTAAAGGTTGACAAGGGGATGCATCAAATTGACAGGCTTTGCATTGCAGGTAAACCACAGCCTTTAGAGAGGCAAAAAATCTCAGTCCCAATGGGTATGTGTAGTGTTAACACCAGGAGTAACTTGTTTTCAGCATTTTTGCATAGATAAGAGCCAAGAGAGAAAGAGAGGTATGTTTAGTTGAGTGGAAGATAACAAACATGCAGTGCCACATTCCCTCTGAGCTCTCTTTGTTATCAGCAGGACTAGGGGACTAGCCGCATTATGTACTGTACAATGAAAGATAACCATGGAGTGAGAGATAGCTGGCTTTGTAGCTCTATTGATTAAACAGGACAGCAGGGATGGGAGTGGAGACACTCAGAAAATGTGAAAAATGATGTCTACACATGAAATGTTAATTTCTGAATAAGGTTGTAGGGCAGAAAAATGTTTTCTTAATGCCAGGAGATTTTGTGGTTTGCTTTTTTTTTTAATTAAAAAATGCTTATACGCAGAGAGGTATGACTCCACTATCAATTTGCAAAGATAATAGCGTTACATTTATCTGAGACAATCATAAGACAAAACACAACGCAGGTTTGAAGCTTCCCTAAAAACAACATCACAGATCTAGGGTTTTGCTATGTACCATGATTATAACTGATGAGGCTAACTTGTCAAGCAAATGGATATACCAACTACCCAAGTTTTGTTCACTGCTTTGCATATAAGAATATTTTTGCATATAGGATTATTTGCACACAAGAACTTCAGAATACAGTCTTGTCAAAAAAAAAAAAAAAAAAAAAAAAGCCACCAAGAAAACCCCAAAATAACCTAAAATATTGTTCAGCCTTTTGTGACTCTTATTTTTAGACTTTTCATTTGTTTATTTTATTGCTTAGCTCCAAACATTTAGATAGAGATTTTTTCATGGCATATATCTGTGTCAAGATGAATTTATTTGCAGATAACACATTTGTATAATCAGTTTTCCAAGCTCTTGTTGAGTGTGGGGCAAGAAAGGGACAGAGCCAAACTGGAATGGGATGTGTGTGCTGGGTGTATGGCTGCAGCATATAGCTGCAGAAATTCAGGCCAGCTCTGCAGCAGCAGCCCAGAATTATGAGGATACAGAAGTAATGTAAAGTAATTGTTCTCTCTCTTGACTTCTGGTTTTGAGGTCTGTGTGGCATCTCCTAGAGGCACAACATAGGCTCTCACCTGACATGTTTAGCATTGGAGGGGAGATTTCACTGAAAAAAGCCTTTTTACTTGCTGCTAAAATCTCTGTCCTAATTTTAGGAAATTGTTCATGTTCCTTTGTGGCTTCATTCATAATCCTTTCTGGTGGGGTGTAAGATTCTGTATCTCTGATCCATTTCTTCCTGCTAGGAGCTTCCTCTGCTACCTGCTGTTGTACGACATAGCAATTTACCATTGACAATGCTGTTCCCAGTAGTTTGGTATGATGACTTGGTATAGCAATTTCAGCTCTTTCTTGAAAGTCAATGCTGCCAAAGATCCACAGGCGGGTCTGAACAGACTTCTTATTTGCCCCAGAAATGTGGGGAGGGGTGAAGAAGAGGGAGAAGGTCATAGAAGGCACAGTACTTGCATTTCTGTATTTGTGAGTGTGTCAGTCCCAGATTTCTAGGTTGACTTATTTTAGATGCTTATTGGAAGTTAAATACATTGCTTTGCCCTTTCTTTACCCTTTCCTATACAGAATGATGCCATTTACAAGCAACTGATAGAGCAATTTATACTACACCTTTGACAAATTGAATTTAATAAGCAGTAACAGCTTCATACAGCTTTAACAAATCTGCTCATTCTTCCACAAGTTCACTCCTCCACTCCTGCTTTTTCCAGCTCCTGGAGCCTACAGCAGCCCCTTGGCAATATTCAGCATTTAGGTTGTAAGTTGTCCTTTTTCTTTGAACTAAAAAACACTCTCAGGCAGATTCTGGGTTTACCCTGAACTGAGAAGTGAGTCATGATAAAGTGAAGGTCACATAGATGAGTTGCAGCTTGACCCTGCACCCACTTAAGTCAGCTGCCTAGCCCCTGTTCCTTTAAATTGAAGCAGTATTGAGCCACAACTTTATTATGCAGCTGCAGGTATAGTACTCTATGCATTTCCTGTTTCTTTCCATAGAAGCATCCCCAAGAACTTTATCCAAATCTCATCTACTTTAGTAGAGCCAGTGGCATTGGGAAGTTTCAAGATGAGTGAGTCCTGGATCTTTCAGTAGTTTATTACAGAACAGTAGTACTGTATCTCCTGGAGTTTGATTTGCAGACATTTTAAAGTGGAAATAACACAACCTTTTATTTTTTTTCTCCCATCAATTTTTCCTGTCAATTCAATATTACATTAATTGATTATCCACTTCATCTGATTTTTCAGAGCTCACTGATCCCAAAGTCATTTTTAAGTAATTTATTTATTTATTTAAAGAAGCCAATTATATATGTTGATTCATTAAGGTACTAGCAACACCTACATTTAAATTGTTGGGTGTTCAGATTGATTTGGTTCCATGACAAGCAGGCATAGTTATAGTGTGACGTACTCAGTTCAGCTAACCAGTCAGCGCCCACTGCATCTGTCCCCCTTGAACACAGAGGATGTGGTGAAACAGGCTTAATTTTCATTAAGTACTCAATTCTGCTAATTGGTTTAGTCTGAGTACATACAACACAAAGCCCCTTTGCTCAAGAGTCTGAGATTACCTTTATTACATGCCTGCTTGTGTATTGCTTTTCTTATCATGCATAACACCAGAATATCCCAGCAATTTTATACAGCAGTATACATTTTTTTTCTCAGTTAACCAATATTAATACCCCATGGTTTGGCAGGTACCTGTGTGTTCATAGCTATTCAGAGCCCTGTCAGAGTATAAGATTAAGAAAAACAACATTAAAAAAACAGCCTTCTGTGTAGTTAATTTCAAAATACTGCTTTTTTATTCTTATTCTAACAGTCTGAAGTCTTGCTTTGGCCATGGGTATTTTCACTCATGGATTTACGTGATTTTGCGCCTTTAGTCAAGACCTAAGGTCCAAAGGATAGCCAGAAAGCAGTGATCAACCTGAAATCAATTGGCCCACACCCAAATTTAATTAAACTTCTCTCTGTGACTCTAGAAGAAACTGATTTCTCTCATTATTGCTTATGTGGATAATATGTGAAATTAATTCTCCTTCACTATGTTATCACTACATTGAGCAGACAAACACAGATATAACGTTATTAAAAGTAATGAAATGGGTTCATAAGCAGTTAATGTTAATGTTTTGTGTCATTGCAAGCTTATGTGCAATTTAGGACAAAATCATTCAGCTTTGCAGCTGCAAGATGCAAAAGGTCAACAGCTCAAAGCTTTGGAAAGGCTTGGCACAGGCACAATTTATACATAGTTTTCTGTAAATGAAAAAGCGAGGGGAAGACACACTTACCTTGCTTTCTTTCTCATCTTCCACAGACCTGCAGGAAGTAGGACTTCTCTGCATGAGGAGAATCCTCACAGAGTAGCTTTGTAGGCCAGTAATGCTGTGCTGACATTGCCATTGCTAATAATGAGCCACAGGTTTTTCACTGAGTTTGCAAGGCCTCAAGGCCAAGGTTTTTCAGGTATGATTTGTCCGAACATTTCTTCATCTACCAGGAATTCTGTTTTAATAAAGCATATATTAATTGTTATAGAAATTTGTCTAATGACCACCACTTACAAAGTAGTTTTGCTGTGGTGAATTAGGTATTTATGACTCGAATATACCCATGCACTGTAGAGGAGAGCAAGCCTGGTGCAATAGCAGATGCCTTGAGAAGGGGAGACACAAGATGAGAGATAGAGGAGTAGGCACTCGACTGTAAGAGGTGAGAAACTGGCTAGCACTGGAAACCCTGAGAGTGCAAATAGCTCACCACCAGGCAGTTAAAGAAACATATATGGAGCTGGGCAAAATGGGGTTTAGGAGTATAAAAGAATAAAAAATTAGCATACTAGAATACACCATAAATTTAGATGAAATGTTGAGCTGTTGAACAAGAAAAGCAAGATATAACAGAATGTTAAAAAACATATAAAACCAGACAATGTTAATCTAAAGAAAGAGAGAAAAATGAAAGGAAGGAAGGAGAGGAGGAAGAAGCCATTAGTATCAACATCATGGTCATCCCAGGAAAGGATTCAAGATGCTAGTGGCTTGTACCCTGATATACACACCCCAGGTGGACAGCAGAGACGTGATAGAAGGGAGTGAATAGCGCTGGGAAAAGGGAAAGCATGTGTTCTCATAGGACAAGGACTGCCTGAAATAACCTGATAAAATATTTGGACTCTTTCTGCACGGCTCTAACTCATTAGATCATTCTGGTAGGCAGTGCAAAAATAAAGGGGTACAACTAATTATCACAGATGAATTGTTAAATATACATCCCTGTAACATGCTTGGGGCAGGGGCTACAAAGTGATAGCAACCAAGGTAATGACCGCTAATTTAGTCTTAGAGAGCAAGCGAGACTGACCTGCAGCTACATGATCAACAAAGCTAGTCACAGCTTATGCTGACTATTTACCCTAGAAAGCAATAAATATTTAAGAGGGTAGTGCCTTGGAGGGAACACACTTGCAGATGCCCAGTGCTGTGCAGAAAGCTGAGCCCAAGGTGACACCATTATGTGTAGAAGCCAGGCCGCCTGCCAAGGCTAAGACATAGTGACAAGCTGGAGTGAGCATTTTGCTCCCTCAAATCCACAGTGCAGGTTAAGACTGGACCAGAGGTTCAGGGGCCTTGGTTGGTGTGAATGTGTCTGCAGAGTGTGTATATGGCAAAACAGAAACCCTGGAGTAGCCATCTGCTTCGCCCATCCCACTTGGTAAATAAGTTTCAAATTTTATGTCAATAAGTGGTTTGGTTCAGGCCTTGAGGCCACCCCACCCTCAGTTCTGTATGACACTGTGTATAGTAATTTTAGCTATGTCATTTCTATTGAGACTTTTCCTATATGGTATTATTTTTAATTCCTTTTTCTTTTTACAATAGTTAGACCTGAACTAATAATAATTCTCTGATTGCTATGATATGATTTTAATAAACCTAATCATAAATTCTGGATTTACATATAATACCTGAATTCATTTTGCCCTTAACAAAATTTTGAGTACATTACCCTACTTCTGTCTATGATTTACCTCAACACTTTGACCCAGCAGACATGGGAAAGGATGCCAGATTTGTCCAAGGTTAAAAACTAAAGAACCTAGCAGCATATGATTGAATGTAAAAAACTTGGCTCTAAGCTGTCCTGCTTTTCATCATCTCTTTTTAATGTATTAGTTAATTTATTTCCTTTAAATAACTTGAGTAGAGAACAAAAAAAAAAAAAAAAAAAAAAAAAAAAAACAAGCAAATAAACAACAAAACACAAATTCCAATGCAGATTGAATTTCTGAGATAAATTTGAAGGACAGCATTTCAAAGAAAGTAACAATTCTACTGGGATATGAGCATGATTATTTTGACTTCGCAGAATGACATTTTTTCTCATGTCCATAACACGAGAGTCCTTTTTCCTGTCCCTACAATGACATGGTCAATTGGTGAATTGTGCTGATACTCACAGGCCTCTGTTGTGTACAAATGACATAAATTTTTTTTGGTTTATGTCCCTTATGTATTAACAGCAGGACCCTTATGCAGTAAGAGCAAGAGAACCCAACACATAAATTCGTATTCTGTTTCTCACACTTCTTACTTTGATATTTTATCCTGAAGAATAAAGGGTCATTATAACAACTTCGGCAACAAGGTTGGGAGGTGTAAATCCACTTTGATCACCCTGAGAACCAAAAAAAAAAAAAAAAAGAAAGGCTAATCCTCTGATACCTTGGAAATACAAGAAGAAGTTTCTCAAAGGCATAATCTGACTCCATTTGGATATCCAACTGTGAGAGCTAGAAAAACCCCTTCCATTCCTTGTTCTGCAGGTTGTCTTGGGCAATCCAAAACAGATGCTCTCAATCACAGCAAAACCAATTCACAGCAGATTTCCTCCTCCTGTGAAAGGGATATCTGATATTTCCTTTTCTACTTGCCTTACTGGTATAAGCTACTTATGCAAATATTTCTCTGATTTCTGCTTTAGGTACCTAAATTAATAGAAAGGGGTAAATCTAGTATATAATCTGGGGCATAATTAATAGCATTTAAACAATTGCAGTGTCTCCAGGTGATTTGCAAATCTGTATACTAGTCCTGAAATGTAGAATCCTTCTCTATATATTAGAAGCAGGCTGCAAGTATTTTTTATTTCTGGAATGTGTAGCATGGCAGCTAAATGCCATGATTCCGAAATGATTAAACAGAGAAAATTAAGGAAAAGGCTAAATCCATGACAGGGTAGACGTGTTCATGGCTGGAATGAGTTGTAGTATGAGTTGGGGAAGTTAATCCTGGCCGAAATCCAGCAGATGTTCTACCTGCCTAAATTTCCTCTGCTGTTTTAATTAACTTTTATTTTCATTTTCTCCTGTTAAAACACTACTGTGTAATATTGCTAACCCAGAAAGGATAACAATATCCCGAGGGAAACTGCATTTCAACAGCAAGTCTAGCAACCTTTGTAGAGTCTCTGAGAAGTTCTTAAGTAACCTTTGGGTACACGTTTCCATAAAAATGCAAAGTATAGCAGTATGTACTGCTGCCACTCTGCTATTGATAAGAAGGAAAGGGAAAGTAGGCAGTTATGTGAACGACACAGGGCATTGGGAGTGTTTCCAAACGTGGCTTCCACTTAATCAAAATGAGGCCACACTGAGTGTCCCAGCTGAGGTGCCTCTTCTTACCTTTAAGGATGGCAGACAGCATCAACTAGGAGGTGCAGAGCATCAAAACTTTCTTTGATTCATGTAATGAGTGGAAATGGAAGTAGCTTTCCCAATAATCTCACTGGCTCTACAGCATGGCAGTTGTTCTAGAGAAAATTTATCTTAATTTGAATGTGTACATCTCTCCTTAAAATTTATAAAGGCGCTATATACATCTATATACCATAATGTATATAAGGCTGTGGAGGGACTGTTGGGTTTATTTGGCTATTTGGTTTTGTTTGGTTTTTTTAACTGCTTGCAATAGTAATAATGACCTCAGTGCTGGGCATTTCCTTTGGACTAATGACCAGCTGGGGTTAATGATCTGAAATGTAGCCACAGGCCATCAACTCATCCCAGCCAGCCATTAATCCTATGGAACTACCAGTGCCTCCACTGTTATTGCTTAATTTAGTCTCCCTAATTTTAGTGTAGCTTTAAAAACCTTGCTGCAGCCACTGAAGAGCTCTGTATTTTATTAGCCCTGCATTTCTACTGCTGAGCATGGGTTATTTTCCTAGCTGCCGATCAAATCTAAACACTGAATAGACTTTATTATAAATTGGTTATCAAGCTGCTGAGCATCTCCAGACATCTAAATATTTTATGTGTGTTTGCTTTGAGTGGCCCTGAGCAATTAATACATTGTTTCATTAGGAGGGGTTTTTAGTAACCATTAAGTGACTCTAAACACCTAATATATTTCACAAGAAGTTTGTATTCCAGCCATTGAGCAGCTTTAAACACTAAATTGGCATCATACATTTAAAACAGAAATCACTTAGCGCTATACATTTCTCACAAGTAATTTCCTGTCTGTGCATTTTGAAACATTATTCTTTTATTTTATGGGAGAGCTGGTTTTTAGGGATTTTTTGGTTTGGGGTTTTTTTTTTGGTTTGTTTTTTTTTTTTTTTTTGTGGCTGATACATTCCTACTTAGATTGCTAGACCTACAGTACTTTCCATTCAAAAGCTAGGAGCTTCACTGGAATTGGCTTTGCTTCATTTCCTTCATCTAATAGAGAGAAAAAAAGAACCACAGGAGGCAACATGAACCCCAGTTTCCTTCCAGCACCAAATTAAGGGATTAGAAAATATTCATGTTGTTTTGAGCGAGATAATAATTCAGGCTTTAGACTTGAAAATAACCCGTGGTGTAGCCCTGCATATACAACTGCCAACAGCAAGACTATCAAAATGACAATGATTCAGTAGGTACGTTTAATCATCGTTACAGATCTCAAGCCCAGCACTGTCAATGGGAAATTCCCACTGCTGCAGCAAATGCTGAGATTAGCTAACACCTGCTCACTAAGGCTGAGAACTTGATCAGCTAGAATTGTAGCTAACAGTCCCCAGCCCTGCAATTTGTTTGTTTCTTGAAGTTCTCCCATGTGACACTTCAGTCAGGAAGAGTTGTCACCACTCCTCTGAAGTCATGGGAGCAATGAGCCTTGTGAACTCTGCTCCTGGGTCTCACTGCTAAACCTCTGCAGTTCAGTTGGAGTGAGCACTGACAGGACCTTCCAAATTCCCATGCCAGGCAAAGTTCCCACCATTTTGCTCCTTCCAGCAATCAGTAAAATCTTAGTGATAGATCAAACTTGCGTAGCAAGTCAAAGAGACTAGTAGTATAGCCAGGTCACAGTCTGCTGGGGAATTCATGTAAAACGTAGCTCACTCATATAGCCCTCTACACCACTCCAAGCCCAGATCTTCAAGCATATACCAACTTGCTCTATGGGCAGGTGGCCTACTTGCCCCTGCCTCCCCACAGATATACCTCTGGGTTCCTCTTCTGGGTAGGACCAAGTAAAGGGGAAATGACTGTCACAGTTTTTATCAAGCTGAGGCTTTTACCAAATAAATAGGACTGAGCATCTTACATTCCCTTTAAACAGTGGTGGTGAAGACAGCATTGCTGATTATTATTACACACTTATTGTTATTTAATAACATTGTTGTATTTGAACTAATGCAAAAGAAGGAAATGTGGCAAGTCCTGCTTTAATAATATGAGTAGATTACATTAATGACAACACACAAAAGTGATGTGTTTTTTTAGACAAAAAAAAAAAATACCAAGGAAAGTTTTTTAAAAAATGTTGTGGGTCAGATTATCCTACAAAAAAATCATATTACCATATTCCTAAAATGATATTAAAAACTCGTCCTAAGACAGTATAGGTATGAATTCAAAAGGCTGCAGCATTGATGTAATGATGTACACCCCTCTTTCGTAATTATTAACTCATAGGTAATATTTTTACAACTCAGATTGATTGCACATACCATCTGTCCTTTAAAATAGTATGGAAATCTTCTCTCTAACCATATCAGCTGGTTTAAATGAATTCAAAATAAAGGTTGCATTATTATCTTAGAAAAGATTGATCCAAGTTGATGACCATGGTACAGAAGTGTATCCAATACTAATTTAGGCATACCTTACCAGGATGGACCAGGAGGGTTTTGATTTGTTTAAGTCAAGTCTCTTTGGGCATCCCCTATATTCAGCAATTCTGTGCTGGCTCTGCAGGCAGCGTGGCAAGGCAATTCTTACATTCAAATGACATCCAATGCACTATACCTCAAATCTTAGCAATAAGATATTGCCTTATAATATTTGGACTGCTAGTTGTGCACCAGCTTCAACTTCAATATTGTTGTGCTGATACATCTGGGCATGAGTTAAGGAAAGAGCTGGTATGTGGGGAATGAGTGGAGATTATGGTATATAAGTGGAGATTATTACCTAGATAACTCCAGTGCTTTCAGTGCTGTGAATGAAAATACCTAACTTTGGATGCTCTGGCTTTGGCATACTCGTAACTCAGACTGATATCATCTATTTATCTGAGTTTGTGTATGTGGGCATGCATACAAGAAGAGGCGTTCATTTTAATTTTAAACCTCCAATCGCTTAATTTTAATTTTAATTTTAAACCTCCAATTACTTTCCTGAAGTTCTGTCAAAAATACCTGGTTCCCAGAAATCAGCTCTGGGACCACAGACTGCTATCTTCAGATCAAGTCTATTCTGGTCTATTCCTTGTGGGAAGTTGCATTTTTTTTTTTTTTCTTTCCAGGCACTGAAAAACTATGTATTTTGAAGTTGGATCACAGTTTTTCTTTGGCATGAGTATTTTATCTTGCATACACATGTGGTTTTCATGCAGTTAATATTTTAAGTATAGAAAACCTAAAATAAACACAACAAAAAGCAAAATCCAAGTTAAGACCTTTAAAAATAAAGGGTATATTGGCAATATCAACTGACCCTCAACTTGGTAAATACGGAAGCATAACTGTTGTTGACTTTGGGTTAGGTTCAGTTCAGAAAGGATGAATGCAATATTTATTTCAGCATGAATTGCAAGTATTGGAGTTACTGCCAGCTTTGAGTAAAATCAGTCGTTTGTTAATCAAAATCATAAAGATTGTTATGAGAGTAATGCATTATTCTTTGTGCTGAAAAGGAAGTTTGCCTCTTTTCTATTACTATAATTAATGTTCTTGATTTTTATATATTTAGCCATTCCAGTGTTATAATTCCTGGACCTCTATAACAAAGACTTATCTGTTGTAACACAAAAAAAAAAAAAAAAAAAAAAAACAAAAAAAAAACCAAAACAAAACCAGTTTTACATTAAAAAAAAAAAAGGTGTACTGTTTAAGTTATTTTTTTCAGCAATATCTGGTAAAATATCTTTTACTGATGCGGTCTTATGTGTTGGCTTTTAATGGAGTTTACTATATATTGTTCTGAAGTGGGTCAAAAGTCCCTTTGGATATGTGTATCCAAAAATCAACAATAAAAATTCCCACTGTGTTGCAATTTCTGGGGAAAGTTACATATTTCACAAGTTTCTTGTGTCTGATGGCATTATGTGAACTTAACAGAGCAACAGTTGCACAGATAAAACATATAAATAGCTTAGATTCGACTATCACCTCCACTGGCAACTAAATGTTATATGATTGCACTGGACAAAGAACATACATCTCATTTGACATAATCCAGACAATCAAAGAAAAGCTTCTCATCAAAAATATTTGTTTTTTTAAAAGCAATCCTGTATGTACAGGCTAAAACCCATTTGCCATTAGTACACTGACCCATCTCTGTGTTATGTGTTTATTTGTAACATTTAGTTAATAAAGATATTTATTGTTTAATAAAGACCAAATCTTTACTTGTGAACTCTTAAGAAAATTTTCATTATCAGAAAGTTCAGGTTTGATTTCCATTTTCCATATGGACAGTAAATAATGCAAAGTTTTTTTCCACTGATCTTCAACAATTTGCTCTACTGCAAACAGTTCTGTTGTAGCTAATTTACATGGCCTTAAAGGAGATGAAATAGACTACTTGTGAATATTAGCGGAAGCTGAAGTAAAGATTTGAACCAACCTTTTTTTCCCCCCCTATATAGTTCTTTCTACAAAAAGATGCTTAACAGACAAGATCTCAGTCTTCACATTCTTCATTCATCAGTGTATTTCTCAAAACTTGTGTCAGTGTCTTGCATTTCTCTCCTTTCCATTATATTTTCTAGTCCTCATCTAGTCTAGTTATCCTGCCATCTTAGAAATTTTTCCATCCAAAAATGAAATTACGAAGTTCCTGTTCCTTAAGGCTGTCACTTAGCAGTGGCCTTAGTCAGCCATTCATTTCTCAGACTCCTAGATGGACTTTTTATAAACCTGTTGCCTCAGGAACACATCTTCTCATTAAACTCTGTGTAGGCTGCTCTTTGTTCAAATTGCATACATGTAAATCTTGTCTTAGGTAAGAAACGGATATTACTCCAGTACCATCTTCATGATTTCTCAGTACTAAATATAACAGTATTACTCCATGGTTTAGTATGACTGTTAACGCCTCTGTTGGAAATAGCCCAGAGTAGAAGCTAGCTGCAAAGATGACAACCTTGCAACCAGGAGCAGAACATGCTCAGGCAGAAGTTAGCATGAACTAGGCAGAAGCCACTCAGAACTGAGGCTCCTGCACGTGGTGTTTCTCCTCACTCTTTGAAGGTCCTAAGGGGTGCTATGTTCTCATGATAATAAAAAAAAATAATAATATCAAGATTATAATCCATGGATTTTTCCCCAGAAATATCTTAGATTGCAATGAGCCCTGGGATTTCCACTGCAGTTTCCCCACAACCCGTCCTTTTCCACACCCACATTTAACAAGTCTTCTTACTCAGTGGAGGTTTAGAATTATCCCGTGTAACAGACTCCATAAAACTTTCCATAAGGAACACAAGCTAGAGAGGGAATTTGGAGAAAGCATCAGCTGCCATGGGCGGGACTAGAATTTTAAACCTTTTTAATTTAAAGCCAGGTTATTTTTATGGGCATGAGGCCTATCGGGTAATTAGACAGCATTCAGCACAAAACAAAACATAAAATAACAAGTAATGGAATAACAGAATGCAATATCAAATAGTGTAAGACATCTAGAGCATTTTACATAACTCTGTCTCATAATTAATGTCCCAAGTCACTGGAGTTACCGCACTAGAGTGATATTTTAACATCAAAAGTTAACAGCTGGTAATTTCTATGAGATGCTTAGAGGATGTTTATTCAGTGAATGAGTTTTCTTTCTCCTCTGTCGCTTTCTTTGTGAGATGAAAGAGACAACTGGTTTTACTAAGAAAAAGGCCAGACTTCACTTTTAATTATTTTTTTTAAAGGAGAGATCAGTGAGCACAATTTGTCTACTTCAGTCCTCCTCCTATTGAAGCAGCTGTCCTTCTGCATCTCCTGCTTCTTGACCCACATTAGAAACCATTGTGCAAAAGGCACTACATTTAACCAAGACCCCAGATTTCTGCACTCAACTCTTGCCTAATGTATCACATCTGGTTTGGTTTGCATCTGAAAGGAACAACAGTTCAACCAAAAAAGGTAAAACTGTTGTGATATCATTAAATCCAACAAAACTGTGCTAGGAGAAGTACTAATAAAGTGTCAATAATATTTGGCTAGGAGGACTCTCAGGAAATGAAGCAGATAGTCAAGACAAACTTGAAGTCTGAAGAAGAAAAATCTGTATGTGCAGAAAGAAGGCTTCTTATGTACATTTTAACAGAATCACAGAAGTGAATGTATTTGCCAAACGAAGTGAAAAAAAACACCTCTGAATACCCTATGTGAAGATGCACAAACAGTAGCCATGAAAACAAACAAAACAATTTGCAGTTGTGGAATAAAAAGAGTATAAAACCAAAGCAATTATACAAGAAAATATTGTGTTGGTCTGGCGTGCAAATTTTTACATGAGAACTTTCATCGTATTCTTCGGCATTTAAATGAGTAGTAGTAAATATAAAAGTATCTTTTGTATATTCATAGAATCATAGAATAGTTAGAATTGGAAAGGACTTTAAGATCATCTAGTTCCAAACCCCCTGCCATGGGCAGGGACACCTCACACTAAACCATATCACCCAAGGCTATGTCCAACCTGGCCTTGAACACCATCAGTGATGGAGCATTCACAACTTCCCTGGGCAACCCATTCCAGTGCCTCATCACCCTCACAGTAACAAATTTCTTCCTCATATCCAATCTAAACTCCTCCCGTTCAGGTTTGAACCCGTTACCCCTTGTCCTATCAGCCCAGTCCCTAATGAAGAGTCCCTCCCCAGCATCCCTATAGGTCCCTGTTGCATTAAAAAGAGAAAAAATAAACCCCTTGCCTTATTAGAGGGACCAGAAGTGGCTCTGATATAAGAAACAAGAAGCTGTAACTACCAGTCTGGCCGTGTCTATTCCGGATTCACTGATAGGGCACAATTAGCTGCAAATACCAATCCAGACACATCTGTTCCGGATTCACTGATAGAGTATAATCAGCTGCAACTATCAATCGGCCGTCTACTGATCCGGATGCACTGATAGCACAATACACTGCCAGTTCAATTGTACTCAGAAACCCTCACGGTCACACAGAAATATGAGGTCGTGTTAAGTAAGGAAATTACAATTTATCGATGCAACAGATACAGGTTCTTATGGATTGCTGGTGATAAATACTGTCTGCAAAAGCACGGGTGAATAATGGTTACATGAATATAAGCGCTCAATAAAGATAATATGGACTGGCTCTAAAATATATAGGTGGCAATAAAAATAACTCTGTAGAGGTACCAAGTTTTCCCAGGGAAGCACTGAACACGGTGCCAGTCTTACCCACAGGTGTCCCTGTGGTGGGAAAAAGAGGCCCAGCCCATTGACCTGTCCCAGGAGTCTGTTGATGTTGCCTTCATTGACTTGTCTGCAATGATATCTTCCCTAATGTTCCCCTTCTTCTTGGGTTAATTTATACTATTTTTGCCTTTAAGGTGGAGCTTGAGTGACTCTAGTCATACATATATTAGATGAGGGTATTTTTCCACTGAGGATTACGGTTTGTCACAAGATGTCTTGCACCATCTAGTTCCCTTTCTTTTTTTGCTTGTCATGGGTTCAGCAGCAGCAGTCATTTTTCTCCTTCTTAGTGGCTGGTGCAGCGCTGTGTTTTTAACTTGTGGCCTGAGAACAGTGCTGATAACACCAATGTTTTAGTTACTGCTTAGT
>JANRGW010036674.1:0-17262 GCA_024733675.1 Psilopsiagon aymara | reverse complement strand
GAACTGCACACAATACTCCAAGTGAGGTCTCCTGAGAGCAGAGTAGAGGGGCAGGATCACCTCCCTTGACCTGCTGGCCACGTTCCTTTTGATGCAGCCCAGGATATGGTTGGCTTTCTGGGCTGCAAACACGCACTGCTGGCTCATGTTCATTTTCTCATCAACCAAGATTCGATTGAAGAGGTGAAGGGAAGCATGGCGCCAGGACAGCAGATGGGAGACGTGACAGGACAGAGACAGGTCCTGTCCTCCCTGGACACCCCACATTCAAGAAATCCCAACCTGCAAAGCAGCCCCTTGCTCAATAGGGGCTTCTCAGCCACTCTGTCTATCTCAGCTACATGTCAATCACTACCTATAGCAGTTGGTTCATCTGTTACATATTAGTGAGTGAGCTTCTGTCTGTCTACTGATCTGTGCTCCTGTGTCTCACTGCTGATTAGAGGGAATGCTGAAGTTTAAAAGAGGTTCCATCAAAGCAAAAATTTCTGGTTTTATAAAAACTAGTTTTTTGGAAAAATCTGCTTTAGTATTCATCACTATAAATGTGAACTCTAGGTTATTGTAAGACACTCATACACAGGACTGTGTGCATGCCCAGAAGAAAGTTTCTCCATGTATGTATTTTGCATGCAAAGACAGATTGCTGCACACCCACCAAAGTGCAGGAGTGTGTGAGTGACTGGGGAATTCATGCAGTGCTTGGTTTGCTTAAAGCACAGGAAGATTGTTCCTTGCTGCAGGCCTCTGATGGCTGAGGACAGCAGCAGCTCCTACGTTTGTCAGCCTTGCTCCAGATTTAGATGTTCCTTCAAATTGTGTGGTACAAATGTGGGGTTTTTTTGCCTTTTATTATTCACAGGAGATTTAACACAATAGTAAACTAACAAGAAGAGGAAGCTGAGAGGAAGAGTTTAACTCCTGTTTGTGATTCATAGACCTTCTGCTCTCTTCATTTTCTTTTATTTTGAAATCTGAGACTTCACCATGCAGTTGCATGAAATAAAAGTATGAAATCAGCCCCAAAAGTTCTTAACTCCTGCCTTTCTGAAATCTGCTGTATCTCTGTGAGAAGAATGTATAGAAGAATGAGATGGAAGGTAAAATTCTGATCCTTTCAAAGGTGCACTGCTTTTTCCTGTGAAAATTACTCTTTCAACCCAATTTGATCTACAGTACTTTTTTAAAACATCTACTTTCCCAAATGATTTAAAAATCATTTGAATCTTGTATGAAATAGTAAGGCTTATGCACAGGTTTCACTGTGTTGCATTTTGCAGCTTAGATGCTAAATCAGCATTTGCTTTGATTTTATGCTATCCATTGCTGGCTGTTGCCTGCAGTCTTGCACCAGCTTTGCATAACACCAGAAGAATAAGCTATTTCAAGAAAATATCACTCTCTTGCCCAAATTCCATTTGTTTTCCTCATGTGCCTAAAGGCCAGAAGGCAAAGCAGCTGGTGTCATTCTAGTATGCACGAGGAAAAGCTCTGGCTGTGAAGTCTGAATCCCTTTTGGAGCATAGAACTATAGAATCATTTAGGTTGGAAAGGATCCTTAGATTGTCAAGGGTCCTTTCTGTAAAGTCCATAGCCATAAACCTGACATTACCAAGCCCACCATGTCCCGAAGTGCCACATCTATGTGTTTTTTAAATATCTCTAGGGATAGTGACTCAACCATTTCCCTGGACAGTCTCTTCTAATGCTTGACAACCCTTTCAGTGAGGAAATTTTTCCCAATATCCAGTATAAACCTCCCTGGTGCAACTTAAGACTGATGACGAAATGCAGTCCTCAACATATGGAGTTCAGAAAAAAAATGGTATCTAAAAATAAATTCACTCCTTTATCCTTCAAGATTGTTTACACGCTTTCAGGTTTCTCCCCTGAATACAGCAAGTGAATATTTTGCCATTAAAGAGCAGGTCCATTTTAGCTGTTATTTTAAGCCTACCTTCTTCTTAGCTTCAGGGATTTGTAAGGGTGTGGCTACCTTTCAGCATGTGATAACTAGGTGATTAGCAAAGGTGCAAGCTGGGACCCTACTCCACAAATGAGGCATGGTTGAACTTCTGAGTGTTGACCCTGGACTCTGCAGAGCTGTGATATGTGTAATGCAAAGGAAAAAATGCGTTTAGTAGGAGATTACCTATTTTAAGCAGTCTACTGTCTATCCTATAAACATGATTAATCCCAAATTATTCTTATCTGTGGTGTAAAGAAGCCCTGTGGGTTAATGAAGGCTGAGAAACTGGGGGGTGGGGGAAGGGAAAAAAAAAGGCAAAAGTAGCTGATAGTAAGCAGAACTGTGATTCTCGTTTGGAAGTCCTTAGGAAGATGAGTAGCCTTTACCATAGATTTTCCCCTGAAATTTATTATTAGCATAGTGCATCTTGGCCAAGTGGAAATACTGCATGTACCTGTATATGGTGGGAGGAAAGAAACAGTTTTACTTTCACAGAGGGCAGCAGCCTTTCAGCAGGATCACAGTTTTGCTCTGGCTTGCCCAGATCATCTCTATTGCCATGAAAAGCGGTGTGCTATATGCCCTGTTTAATGTAATCTCTTTTTGGAAGTCCTTTTCCCCTTTGCATAGTCAAATAAAAGCTGGCTGCATTTTGGATCCTTCTCTTTTTTTTTTTTTTTTTGGACAGTCCCCCCTTCATCAATGCATCATCAAGGGCTCTCATTTAGATGATGCATTGTGCTAATCTCTATGGATATACAATTACTTCAGTGACATATTGCTAAGAAAGCTCTGCCAACTGGCAGAGATGGCTTCTGTGATTCTCAGTAACTGTTACACATTATTTAAGGGCAATTAATTATTTTTTGAAAGCCAGAGTACTCATTTTAAAAAGGAAAAAAGCATATAACCACATGCACAGCTAAGCTGCTGAAAGCTAATCCAGCCGGTTATGTTTATAGTTTTAAATGAGTGATGGAAAATTTCTGTGTTCATTTTCACAAGTGAACAAGCATCTTTTGTGGCAACTGCTGGTTAACAGGCTCTTTTCTCCATATGAAGTGGATCCAATTATATGCTCTAGGCCATCCCAAAAGAATCACAGAAGTAGGTAGCTCAAAGCAGGACTATTTTAATAACGGAGAGACATAGGACTGCTGAGAGAATGCAATCTTTGCTATACTTAACTGAAAGGAGTTTGCCTTTCTTTCTGTTCTCAAAATAACAGTTGTAGTGTTAGCAAAGAAGTACACAGTGAGTTTATTTTTAGGGATGATCATTCTTTATTTTCCCTTCTCTCTTATCACTCTTTGTTGAATTTTATTTAATAAGTACTAACATATGCAAAAGGCATATTCTTGTTTTATCCAAAGCCCTGTGAAAAAAGTAATGTTCTTCTCACTGACTTTGTTGACCTTTGGATCAAACTGCTAGTGCTGTTTCTATGACAGTTTAGACAATAAAGTCAAAGATCTTGCAGACAAAACTAAGTTTTCTTGACATTTATAGAAAGTGACAAATTATCTTTAAAAATCTCTGGAGAAAAAGCTGCACATTATGAAAGCATTTCTCAGTGTTCTAATTTTTTTTTTTTTATTACATTTTAGAGGTGTAGTTTTGTCATCCTGGAGATCTGTGCTCCCTGCTTGAATTCAGTTTACAGTATTAAATAAAACTGTTATTTAATAATTATTTCTCCCAAGATTCTTCTCTGCCCTGTCATTGTTGGCTCCACCACTGTCTTCCAACCAATGCACTTTTTCCAGCTAGTGGACAGAATGTTTGCCAAAGGCATCTGGGAAATCTCAATAAAGCAACTGTTTATAATGGATTATAATTTGCTTCTCTGTAGTTTTCTAACTTCTTCTCTATTAATAGCCTGACTAAAGTTTTCTTACCTATCTTCCACACCACCTGTGAAATTTTCCCTTTTGTCAGCCTTATTATAAACACTTCTTCAGTCAGCTAAGTTTTGGTCATATTTTGCAGTGTTCTACCTTTGACTTCCTTAGGTGTATCTTGCCTGACTTAAAACTTATAAAGAAAGTATTTACCTATTCTGTACTACATCAGCCACAGCATCTCTTAATTGGGTTCACCTTTTTGATCTTATTTTTTTTCTTTAGTGATCCAGAGGAAATCTTTTGCTCAGTGCAGGGCAATGAACAGTTCAGCAGGATAAGCAACTTGAGTGACTTCTTTGGGTCAAGGATTCAACACTAAGCTCTTTTGCAGTCAGAGTTCATACATGGTTGCCTGCTAATTGATAGAAAAAGAAAAGTGCTGGGAATACCTATGTCAATAAACACAAAAGTATTTCTGCTGGAAGTGTCAAAACATTCTCTCTAATATAGCTAGCGGTTGGTACCCACCTTTTTTGTCAAAACTTGCCATGTTTCACTTCTGTTTCTGACTAGCATATCTGTCTGATTTCTAATGGCCTCTTCTGAAATCTCATGTATTTCTAAACTCCTGGTCACTTTCGAGGACTAATTGTATTAGTCAGGTGGGTCATTTCTGGTCCCTGATTAGGGAGCTATAACTTCACCTAGACAGGAGTATGAACTGTACAATTTTTTCTAGCATAGAGATTCCAAACAGGCATATTTACATGGGTACTTGTGGATGTTTTCAACTTGAATATTTGTGTAAATTCGTTTCCATGCAGAACTGAAGCATTTCATGAGAATCTGAACTGTATGTTTGGTCTTATTTTTCTTCAACATGTTTCATTTTCTGTCCTAAATCTTACAGATAATACAGTTATCTGATGGTCTTCTTCAGGTTTTCCTCAATTTTTCTTCTTTTTTTTTCTTTTGTCTGAAAGGGGGACTTTTTACTTTTCATGATTCAGTGTTCATTTATTCCAGTATGTTTTTGCTGACACTCTGCAGGTCACTTTATAGCCTGCTGTGCCAATAATTAACTTTGGTCTCTTTTTCTCTTCCTAAAGCCACTATTTCCTCCAAATTGATAACACTATCCAGTGTAGTTTAAAGCCAAATTATTTCTGCTAGTAACACTTTATACTTTCCTAATGATATGCTCAATATCATTGTTGTGTCCTTCACATTAATGACTAATGATTTGCCTTTTCACTCTTATGCTCTCTTTCTCTCTTTGGATCTCTTTATAGGTTGGGGTGGTTCAGATTTTGTTAAACAAGCAAACCTTAATGTTCATCTTAGTTTTCTGTGTGAAATTAATAGAAACTGTCATAGTTCTTAGCAACACACTTCACTGGGGTTATATATAGAACTTCCAGTCCCATTAGGAAGTGATTAAATATCAATGTGAAAACAGGGTACATTGATCAACAGGTGAAGAAGCCCCAGGGTGCCTTTCTCACAGATTATCAAAGAACAGTCTAGAAGTTAAAATATATTGTCTCAGTGTGGCTTTGTTTGTTTGTTTTTATTCTACAGTCTAGCATGAAGCCACTTCACCTCCTCCCTTCTTCACCAGGGGCAACAAATTAAAAAAAATTGAAAGCTGCTGAATACTGTGCATTTTCACAGTAGGTCAGGTGTTCAGCACAGGTGTTTCTGAAATAGCATCGCATTGGTCAAGGATATTATGCTTGATGGCATTGCAATTTGCATTTCTATCCATGTGAAGTAGGAGCCTTCCATATGTAACAGGCTGGAATTTAAGTTTATAAAAATTATTGTTAGCTCAAGAATAGAAAAGGTGGGTTTGGGTCTCATTTACAAAGAAGAGCTTCAGCTGGTGAAGCTGTCAGAGATTTGGCAGACCCAATAATACTGTGTGTCTGAAAATTCACCTTGTTGAATACATCGCTTTTAGGCTCTGGATATCAGTCACACTGAATTGCTGATTTCTTTTAATTCTTATTCCTAAACTTTTGTCAAACTCTTTCAGTCAGGGATGGGTTGACAAACTATTCTTTTTTTTCTCTTCAGTATTTACTGAACACTTTGTAACGATATCACATTTTCTTGTATTTCTATTCAAATTTTCAAAATTTTTAAAAGAAGAAAGAATCTGTGTTGTATAACAAACACAGTAGTTGTGGTACAAATAATTACTTGTGCTAAAACTCATGAAACTTGCGAATTAAAGGAACATTTTTACACAGGTGTCAGGAAATTTGTACAAGACTACAATATAATTCTGTACAACACAGCAAACAATGAATAACAGCTCCAGAAATAACAGCAATCAGACCTCAGTGCTTTAATTTATGAGTGTATTTGCACGTTAATTTTGTATTTGTGTAGTCAAGGGTGGATGCTTTCATTTCATTCATGTCTTCATTTCTAATGTCAGCATTATATTCTTATTTTCATTATTATTATTTTTGTTATTTTCTTTTATATTATCCTAGAACCGCAAAGCCTAATAGTAAACAAGGCTTTCTTAAGCAAACTGCTTTGGTAACATATAAAAAAAGAGACAGTAGCTATCCTGAATATGCTACAGGATGCAAAGAAAGGAGCATAGATTAAGGCTGGGAAAGCATATGACTAAAATGAATAAGTTTTGTGTAATGGTTAGTATGTCAGATAATAAGGCACCATACTGTACATGTGCGCTTAGAGTCTAAAAGAAAATAGGAAAAAATAGAACCTCATTTTTCTTTGCCAGTGATGTGATAGGGCAGGATGTTTGATGTCTCACCAGTAGCTCTAGCTGCAAAGGAATTCAGATACAGTGGACTAGTCCCACATATCTTCCTGCATATATACGAAAATGTAAGCCTATTGCCCTGACATCATTTTAAATTATAAAAGTAACAACAAAATCTTTTGCTCCTCAGATGTCTTCTTGGGTGTCCTGGTTTCAGATGGGATTTTAGTTGAAATCAAAACCACCCAAGGAAATAAGTAGTAGTCTAGACAACAGGTGCACAGTGCTACAAAAAATGTTCAGTATCTGATGAAGAGAGAGGTGACCAGGACATAAACTGACCCCTGACTATGCTAGAACAGTGCCTGTTACTTCAAAGTCATTAAAGCCCATAACCCCTCTTGGTGCAGCTCTTGAAAACTTTAACCTCATTTGACTGTTTCTTTCTTATTGACTCTCTGTAGAAGTTTTGCTAATCATGAAACTATGATAAAATACAGTGAAAGGATATAAAAGGCATTTACTTACACATAATTTTACTGCTCACCTTCCAACTTCCTCACCAGCTCAACCCTCTTTCCTCCCATTATAGCAGTCCCAGATGCAGTGTAGATACAAATATGTGTATTTTGTAACTTAAGTTTCTATCTAGTGGGATTTCAGTCTATCTGGAACATGTACAGTGTTTTTCTGCTGACAGAGTTACAGGCAGGTCTGTGTCACACAGCAGAGGCGCCCAGCTAGCAGCTCATTTTGTTGGTAGTGCAAGCGTCCTTGAGCTGAAAAATGGGTAAGCGCATTTCAGGGAACACCCATTTACCTCTGTAAATTCAATATGTCTCCAGTGCCTGTATTTTTTTGGTGTTAATAAGCTGATTATAAGGATATGAAGTCCTGATTCCGCATAGAAATTAAAGCTTTCTGTGAAAGTGAATTTTTGAAACTGCTGTCTTCAGGTGAATGAACTGCTTCAGGTTTTCCATTCCTTCAGGAACTTTCCATGCAATCTTGAAAAATGTTTTCTCATGAAGTCACTTGAAATAAAATAAAATCATGTGCGGTGATGAAAACACAGTAATACCCAACAGTGCAACATGGATATGTTCAAATGATTATGCTCAGTCCCATTTGGAAAGGGGAGCTTGGGCTGACAGATTCATTGCCTCTGGCTGACTTGTTTATGTACCTTCCCCAGTGGATTGTTCCAGATCAGGGCCTTGGTTAGAAGATACTGATCTGTGGGCTGGTTTTTTTTTTTCTCACTGAAAATCAGAGCATGATGGCTGCTGCATGCAAAACCGCTCTCTGAAACGGAATCAGAATGTTCAAGGGCACAGACCTCTATTTAGCATCTTGGAAGTATTTCTAGGTCCATTGATTTAAACATAGCCATGATCCCCTTTCAGCTTCAACCTAAATTTGTAAAAGTGTTACTGTAGTGCCTCACTGGGAATACATGGAGTCTTGTGGGTTTTAACTGTGTTTCATGATGTCCTTGATAAAGTTTGATTGCTGCTAGCTTTGCCTGGAACTCATCCAAAAATCCACCAAAACCAGTGAGCTTTATAATTATACCCCAAATTGCCTGAGTTGTCATCTATATTTCCATTACTTCCTAGCAAAGTTAAAATGAGGAATATCACATTTCTGATTACAGCTTCTCTTATAGCCCTTTCTCAGAGTACTTTGGGTTCAGTCCTTCAAGTACAAAATATCATGTGCTTAAAACTCGTACAATTCTTAATCTTGGATGAAGTTAAGATTTCAATGTGTTGTTGGCAACCTTTAAAACAAAAGCATGATATAACTTGGTAGTAGGATCTTTGTAAAGTCAAAAAAACCCCCCAAAAACCAAAAACCAAAAACCAAACAACCCAACCAAAAAACCCAACTGGACCCAACTGGTATTGCCTTAATTTTTCTTTGGTTTCTCTTTTGGAGGGGTCTATTTTGGACCTGCTTCCCAAGAATTACATAGGCTTGCTTTTGAATTTCCTGATGAGTATTTCCTAACAACTGTTTCCCAACTGTATTCTTAAGCTGAAGCTTCATGTCCTCTTCCCAGACTCCTCTTTCTTTTGTTTATATATGGTATATACATGGTATAGCCAATATCCTTAAGTTACTATAAGTAGAACAGTATACACTGACAAAAGTCTCTGTCTCCATCAGGGTACCAGCACAGAGTAAGAGAAAAGGATGCAAAGAGGATGATGAAAAAATCCTCAGATTCTGTGGCAGTGTAAATAATCTACAGTGTTCTGGTGCAGCAGTGGCAGGATGGAGTCAGAAGCTGCTAAACTGTGAAAAGAAGAGTAAAGATGGCAATAGCAGGGCAGAGACTGGACAAAGATATTATTCACCAATTATGTGGTGTAAGCTGAGAAAGTCTTTAATAAAAGATACTGAAGTGGTCCAAAATGCAGTGATTAAAAAGCAAGTTGGATCAGTGTTCAAATTTCCCTCTCTGTTGGTCTGATCAAGTTCCCTTTGAAGCCATGCCTGTATTTGCGCTGTAAGTTCTTGTTCTTGATGGAGAAAAACATCATTCCAGTAGGTCCTTTCAAGCCCAAACTGCCATACCTTGCTTTCAAAAAAATAGGGGAGTGACTAGTAAGCATTAAAAGGTTACAGAGCCATGGTAGTCTACCATTCATTTTTAGAGATCAAACTGAGGATAATGGTCCCATTGTGTAGTCATATAGCAAGCCCTGACCATTTTAATATTAAGCAAAGCTCATATGGAAGCTTTTTTTTCCTCCCACAGATAGTGACTAAGGGAATTATATGAGGAAAAGTCAAAAAAATCTGTTCTGAGACTGAAGTCACCAGCCAGGTATGCCAGCCTGTATGCGTCAGACTCTTCAGAATGCACTGTACAAGGAAGCGCTGAGTCAAGTACCGCATGCTCCAGTGTGAGAAACTAGATACAGCTTACCCCTAAGAGCAGTTGGCAAGAACTTGCATGTTTGTTCTTAGCCTGTAAAAAGAAACTTTACATGTACGTACATTAGGTTTCTTCACCTCTTTCAAGATTGAGAGCAGAAACTAGTATCTGTGATCTAGTGGCTGTGATCTTCCTTATCACTGTGTGACTTAGTTTAGGCATTTCAGAATGTTACAAATATCATTCTAATGTTTAGAATGTTATAAAAACATTCCTACATAGCACTTGTACAGAAATGTGCTTCTACAGAAGTATAGGCTTTCCTGTGAACTTTCTGTGGAAAAGTCAAGTATCATATGGTGAGCTACATACTGGAGTCTGCAAAAAGCAATTAATAGAAACTATCAAATTACTATGATTATTTTATACATATGGATGGATAAACATATTGAATATATTTTCTGAAAAGATTAGCACAATACCATCACAGATTACTTTCTGACTAGAAGGTAACACACAGAAGCTAGGCAGTGCATGTTCCTCTTCTTCTGGAGTTTCATATGTGTGTCTTTATATGGTCACAGTGCAAACCATAGTTGAAAAAGGCAGAAAGGGACATTTGGAGTTTCTATTCAAAACAAATAGTTTTTGTGATTTTTTTTTTTTCCTAAGGTCAGATAAAAAGTGAAAAAGACAATCACAGTGGGACATTCAAATTCACTCAAAAAGCATTTACCCCACGCCTGCTGTTCACTTTCCAGTTTCTTTGACTGAAAGGGTTCTTTTTTATTTATTTTTTTTTTATGATGAAAAAGAGCAAATGGTCCTCTGGATGGTTTTGTTCTGCTAAATATTGATTCTCTTTCAAAACCTAAAAATAATTTTTTACCTATTCAGTATTAACCACAGGAGAAAACACCTGGCCAAATAAAAAAATAGTGTGCAATATGTCACATTAAAGTGAGATTTAAGTGAGGAAAGAGACACATTATTCTGAAAAATTAGATCGCTGTTATAGGCAGTTCATATCAGAGTCTTATTTATTATCACAGTCTGTTATTTTTTCTATACTACCATTACTAAAGTTTCAAAATACTTGTACAGCTTGTAAAAATGCAGACATAGTAGTGCCTTAAATTATTTGTAAATCATTCCACTTTCCAATAGCTACAATAGGTGACAGTTTAATCCCAGCTGGCAGTTAAACCCCACACTGCTGCTCACTTACTTCTCCCCAGTGGAATGGGGGAGAGAATCAGAAGAGTAAAAGTGAGAAAACCTGTTGGTTGAGAAAAAGACAGTTTAATAAGTAGGGCAAAAGCCCCACTCACAAGAAAGCAAACCAAGGAATTTATTCACCACTCCCCTTGTTCAAGCAGGCATTCAGCCATCTCCAGGAGAGCAGGGCTCCATCATGCATAAAGTTTACTTAGGAAGACAAATGCCATCACTCCAAATGTCCCCCTTTTCCTACTCTTTCCCCCCGATTTACATGCTGAGCATGGTGTCATATGGTATGGGATATCCTTTGGATCGATTAGGATCAGCTGTCCTGGCTGTGTCCCCTCCCAGGGAGGGGATGGAACTACGTGTGCACATGCAGCCTGCTCACTGGCGGGGTGAGAGGCAGAAAAAACTTTACTCTGTGTAAGCACCACTCAGCAGTAACTAAAACATCCCTGTGTGATTAATGCTGCTATCATTGCAAATCCAAAACTTAGCCCCATACCAGCTACTATGAAGAAAATTGGCACTATCCCTGCCAAAGCCAGTACAGTGTCAAAAAGAATATTTTAAATGACTATATTATTTGGGAGATGAAACACTTTTGGGAAAGAATAAAAAAATAATTTCTAAACTGAGTTCAATCTACTTCACATGACACAATTTCATATGGTTGTCATTTCTGCTTTTATTGCTCAGTGGATGGTGAGACATTTTGTGACAAGTTTTATCTTGCTGGAGGATTTCTTAAGAAAGATTTTACACAGTCCCATGAAATGTCAGTTATTTTGCAGTTAAACAAAGTTTCCAGCGAGCTTCCTTAGGAAGCCTCCGCCACCTCCCATTCATGTCCTCAAAACTTCAAAGATATGTTCAAATCATACCTTGAATATTCACTCAATTCATCTTTCCTTTTTTTCCCCTCTATGATGTTTATAGAAAAGCAAATTTGGAAACACAAAATATGTAGTTAGAAGGACATGAGAGCTGAGGTACAAAACACCATCCAAAAAAGCACCTCGTGAGACAGAACCCTGCCATATGCCCCTGATTCTTTAGCAGGATGCATTAAGGAAGAATTTAAGCAGGTATGCTGTTGTGTGTAAACTCCAGAAAAAGATAAGCTATAATATGTGCTTTTATATATTTGTTTTATAATTTTTCTCAGTCTGTGTCACAACATTAATGCTTTCTTAATGATGCTTTTGAGTGTGAGCTAGACTTTATTTTTTGTTCTGATAGTTAATAGCTTGACGGATTAAAGCGCACCTCCTGAGTAAATTATATTTGCAGTCTTTAGTTAATTTCGAATTGTTAGAAAATCTATGTTTGTGTTTCTCCCTAGTTACATTGCAGATTTGGGTACTGACTGCTAAATCCAAGTGTGCTATAGTACATTAGAAAATATAAACATTATTTTTATGGGGAAAAATTAACTCAGTTGATATCTGTTATTCTTTATAGCATTATTTATTTTTGGATGAACCACCTCTTAGTTTAGATACTATTATTCATGTACAGAGTAACACCTGCTTCCCCATTATATCAGCTGCTCTTATCCTGCCAGTATCACTATGGAGTCCATGAGACTTTCTGCACATCAATTTTTTAACTTTTTTTTCTTTGCTCTTAATTTAGAAATTGACTGAAGTGTTCTATTTTTTAAATCAAAACATTTGAAAAAATATCCCCATGAAAAAAAGTAACACTAACAAAAAATACAATATTTTTAGTTTTACTCTTGTCTTGGCTATTAGTAGTAATATTGCAAAAGTTGTGAGTATTTTCACTGATGGAAAATCCTGTTATCTTCCAATTTATTTATTTCCACACCCACAGGGGTCTGGATCGAAAAGCTGCTTAAGGTGCTGTATTACACAGAGGAGAGGGGGGTAAAGTCCTTTTGACTACGTCCCACATGATCCTTTTGGAAGCATATATCTGGGACTTCATGAACTTGAAGGACTAATCAAGCTGTAAAAAGATAATACTTAGTAAGAATTTAGCTGGCTTTTGCATCCAGCCTGGCTTATAAGGGGCTGTGAATCCGTTGGGCTGGAAGTCATTATAAATGTGTAAGTTTTCTGCTCTCATAAATTGTTATACCCCATAGTCTACTGAAATAAGCAGATGCCACTGAGAATAATCAAGCATAGCATCTTCTCATATTTTAATATAAACTAGCTTATCAGCTGATAAGAAAAAGGTGCATGTCATGTAATCAAGGCAAGTGAGATAAATATTAGCATATTAAATCACTTCTACCCATAAACATTATTCTAAGCCTTCAGCATCTCAAGGTGAGAATGTCCTTTGTAAATAGAAGCAAACCTTTCTGTATATTAAAGAAAATTAACTTAGCAAGTAATTTTCTACTTTCTCTTTGCAATTATCTTTGATATTTTATTTTGAGTAAGAATTCTTGCTTTCAGAATCTAGCTTTTTTTTACTACTCTGTCCTTGGATTCAAACACTCTATGACATTCTATTTGTTGCCATGGAAATGAGTGTAATGATAGATTCAACATTGTGCATTTTCTGGAAGAAACAGTACGGGGTGGAAGAGTTTTGGGGCAAAAAAGACAAATAATGAGCTTGAATTGGTTTCTTTTGGAATTAGTGATTGTGAGAATAATGGTTATTGACTAAAAAAAGAATGGGTTTAAATCTAACGTGTGCACAGGTTTTGAATCAGTAAGAAAAACAAGACTTATTTATTTTGCCCCCATAAGAAAACTACATTTTGCAGCTTCGGGCACCTACGACAGTGGTGTATCTTGGAAGGAGACCTTTGTCAGTTTTTGAAGAATTGTGTCCTGGAGGAGAGATGTGTCATCTCTACCTATTCATGAGCAGTGGGACTGTGTCAGCCAGCTGTTTTCCTGCCCAGCTGCTCTGCAGAGATTCAGAGTGATGATGGATGTGCCTTTTGTTGTATTTTGGGCATTTCACTAGAGGCACTAGCGAAATGTGTGTCGCTACAAAATTATGCCAGTCTGCTGTGTCTCTGTACATCTAGAGGTTGGAAAGATGCCACAGGCTTACAGCTGTGTCAGATGCGATGGTTGTGCAGGTCTCAACAGCTTCTTTGATGATGATTAGCTATTGCTGATTAGATGTTACTGAGTCGGCAGGCAGGCAGGAAGAAGTTCATGCTTTGTATTCTTTATATGATGAGTAACTGTTTATGACATGGAGTCTGTTGAAAACAGTCCCTAATGCTTGTACAAAAACTACTTCAGAAGAAATGTTAGCTGGCTGCTCTGGAGATGGTGTTGTGGTTTAAGCCTAGCTGGTAACTCGGTACCATGTAGCTGCTCTCTCACTCTTCCCCCTTCCTCCCCTCCGCTCCTGGAAGGATGGGGAGGAGAATCAAAAGAACACAACTCCCACAGGCTGAGGTGAGAACAGACCAGTAACTAAGGTAGAACACAAACCACTGCTGCTACCACCAATAATAATAATGATAAAGGAAATAACAAGGGAAGAGAATACAACTGCTTTACCACCCACCGACCGATACCCAGCCCAACCTGATCAGTGATCTAACCCCTCCGAGTAACTGCTATCAGTTTATTTACTGGGCATGACGTGCTGTGGTATGGAATACCTCCTTGGTTAGTTTGGGTCAGGTGTCCTGTCTCTGCTTCCTCCCAGCTTCCCCTCCTCCCTGACAGAGCATGCAACTCAGAAAGTCCTTGGTCAGCCTAAACATTACTGAGCAGCAACTAAAAACATTGGTGTTATCAGCTCTGTTCTGAGGCCGAAAGTCAAATACACAGCACTGCCTCAGCTACTAAGATGGAGAAAAATGACTGCTGCTGCTGAACCCAGGACAGATGGTTAGTGCCTTGAAGCCCAAGGAAACTGTCAGATTGTCCTGTTCAGTTGAGGGAAACTTGGTGTCTATATATTTTTCTCAGTCTTACCATATGAATACACAATGCTGCTGTAATTGCTGCCTTGGAATACTTTAAGGTCATATCACTTCCCTAGTCATCAGGCAGGAAGATGGGCTTTCTTGTAGCTGTAAAGACTATCACTTTTTCAATCACATAAAGATGTGTCCCTTCAGTAGTAAATAAGCAAGGGTTCACTAATAAGAAAGGGATATGCCAACATCTTCCCTCTGACTCTGCTCTTTGAGAATGTTACAGCTGGCCTTGGCTTGCTTTTCAGGAATGAAGTGAGATTGTTTTTCTGATGTCCCTTATATGCTCTCGGGGATCAGATCAGTATTATGATCAAGGTCTGTGTCTTTCCTTTTTTTGGAGTGGTGCAGAAAGGAGATGTCTCCCTTTACTACCTCACTTGGCTGTGTCACTTCTACTTTACCACAGACACCAAAACATGCAAACAGATTGACTGGGTTTGGAGACCCAAAGCTATAGCATCTTGCTGTGGTGTAATAAAGTTCCCCATAACAGAAGTATTCTAAAGCACTGATTCTCCATGCAGCTGTGTGATTACATTAAATTCAGTTTAGTGCTAATTCTTTGAAAGAGCTCTAATCTTCCTGAATTGTCAGGAGTCTTTTGGGACTTCAGGGACACATGTTATCAATGATTTTCAGCCCTAATAATAAAAGAGGAAGTCATATTATGAGGGCTGCAGGCTTATGGATAAGCCTGTATCTTATTTGCTCTGTACTTAGTATCTACTACTAATGAAAAAAACTCACTTGTCTATTTAAGTTCTATTTTAATAGAATTTTTATCAATCCTTCTTTGAAAGGGACAGCTTTTAGCCAGATGTTTGTCTTGTTATAATCAAACTGCATAATCTTTTGTCATTCAATCTTAGTTGTCATTATGATGATCTTTGATAGATGTAGCTGAAACATATTTTAGGTAAGGCAGAACATGGTTAGCAAATGTTGTTTTCAGCTGCAAAAAATTTGTTCAGTTCAGTGCTAACAGGTGGAAGTGCCATAGAAGGTAATCTCATGGAGGCAAGGGTCAATCCTCTAGCACTGTTTTCCCTATTTAATCAAAGAGACCTTCAAGTGGTTTTCCCTGCATGTTCAACTACCAGTGATATATCTTTCCACAGATTATAATCTATCTTCTATGGATCTCGACAATAGTGGTTTGACACTCATCTTAATAGTTCAGTATTCAGCTTCTCTTATTCACATTTTCCATGATGCAGTTTACAAGACTATCCAATTTATTTTTATGGCATTTTGGTTTTGTATTTAAGAAATGTTGTACAGCCTACACTCGGCTGTTTTGTACTTAGACTAACCAGTAACAGTTCTTTTAGTCTTCTCTCACAGGTAACACACTCTTCATAGAATGATTTTTATTGTCCATATTTAGATTCCCTCTAATTTGTGCATATGTCTTACATGTTGCAGCATCCCACAAGAATTACAACGTTTTAACTAAGATTTTACCCAAGCTAAGAAAATTGAAAAGTTCTTTCACTTGCCTTACAGGCTATATTTCCAACAGAAAATATCTAAACTTTCAGCAAGATTGATGTTTTTGTGCCGTAAAGTGATGATTTTCCACTTGTGACATACTATCTTGTCCCACATAAAAAGGACATGAAACTGTAGGAACAAGCCAAGAAGAGGGCCATGAAGATGATCAGGGGACTGGAGCACCTCCCATATGAAGAGAGTCTGAGAAAGTTGGGGCTGCTCAGCCTGGAGAAGAGAAGGCTGTGTGGAGACCTCATAGCAGCCTTCTAGTATCTGAAGGGGGTCTATAGGGAAGCTGGGGAGGGACTCTTCGTGTAGTGATAGGACAAGGAGTAACGTGTTCAAATTTGAACAGGAGAAGTTTAGACTGGATATGAAGAAGAAATTCTTTCCTGTAAGGGTGGTGAAGCACTGGAATGGGTTGCCCAGGGAAGCTGTGAATGCTCCATCCCTGGTGGTGTTCAAGGCCAGGTTGGAGAGAGCCTTGGGTGGCATGGTTTAGTGTGAGGTGTCCCTGCCCATGGCATGGGGGTTGGAACTGGATGACCTTAAGCTCCTCTCCAACCCTAAGTTTTCTATGATTCTATGATTTTGATATCCATGCCAGTCCCTATTTGATTAACCTCATTATAGTTCAGCATTAGGCAATATAGTCACCTACTGCAGCATACTGCAATTATTCTGGGAGGAGTTCCACTTGTGCATGCAAAACCCTGTACTACCTGAGCAACAGGTAGCATCACCTCAGCCAAAACTTTTTGTGTGGAGTTGTTAGGAATGAGAGAAAAAGGGTTTCTGAGAGCAGATGATTTAAAATCATGATTATATCTTAAACATCCCAGTCCGTCAAGTTTAGTTCCATGTTTGTCAAGCCCATACAGTGTTTCAGTCCTGCAGTGTCACATGGACAGTGGGATTGAGTGTGCCCTCAGCAAGTTTGCCCATGACACTGTGCTGTGCGGTTTTGATACGCTGGAGGGAAGGAATGCCATCCAGAGGGCCCTTGACACATTTGTGAGGTGGACTGATGCCAACCTTATGAAGTTTAACCATGCCAAGAGCAAGGTCCTACACATACACCTGGGCAGGAGCAATCCCAGGCACAGCTACAGGTTGGGCAGAGAAGAGATTCAGAGCAGCCCTGAGGAGAAGGACTTGGGGGTG
>JANRGW010036673.1:0-17827 GCA_024733675.1 Psilopsiagon aymara | reverse complement strand
CACCCTCTCTATTATAGCAATATAAGCATTTCCCCAAACATCCACTCCAGTTTTAAATCCCCTTAAAACTATGTTTTTATAGGAGGATAGGAAACATGGGCAGTGACTAGTCAAAAATGAATGGGAAAGCAAACAATATTAATAATATTTTAATACACCATCTCCTAAGTCTGGCTATTCACTTTTGCAGCAAGTACTGTAAGATATACAATGTAAATAGACAGCAGCAACTTTCCAAAGCTTCCTAATGAAGAAAAGAAGTCCCAAAACAAGATGTTTGTTGTTTCGCTTGTAACTGTTTTACTTGTAAATTAATTTGTGCAGCACCTATTTTTACAAATCCATTATCTTCCTTAAACATAAAACCATAAAACTCTATAACTTCAGCAGTCAATGGTTTTGTACTGATGGAAAACTACATCAACTTTTGAAATTTGGGGGTGGGATGTGGGTTTTTTCTCCAAACTACTTGAATTTTGTTCATAAACTTTTGCCAGAATATCTGTTTCGCCCTATTTGTGCACAACGTTAAGTAACAGTACAATGCTTACTTAACAAGAAATAGTGTGTTTTCTGCATTTTTGTATCATACAGTTTTTAATGATGTCTTATGCAATTTCAGTGCTACTAGACAAAAATATGCTACCAGTAAGATATGACTTACTCTTTCACTGATGGGACAGGCTTTTTTCCTTGCATATCATAAAGTACTGCCTTACTTCAAGTATTAGTAGACATATATCTTTTACCAGTACAAAAGAAAAAAGAATATACCAATAATATCTGTGTTTGCATATCTGCAAGCACCTAGAAGGCATCAGTATTATGTTAACCTCAGCTTTCAGACAGTAAATGAGAAAACTGATCATATTTAATAGTTTAACAGGTGCCAACCCAAGTTAACTATGAGACATTGGTATGTGCTGTACTTCAAACTGAAAACTCTTTCTTGGCACTTTTAAAGTAGAAAAGCAGCTGACTGAAGAAAAGTCTGAAAGCAGAGGGCTACATTGCAGGGATTCATTCTATTACATTAATTACAGCATTAAGTTGTTGAACTAACTAACTGCTGGAAAAAATATCTTTTTTAGACCAGGCATTGTGGTCCCCAAGCCAATGGGATGTTTTCCTATCCAACAGTGAGGACTGGGGACTGCTAATTTACAATTTAGACTCTTCTTTCTACTCCTAAGCTTCTGACACCTCCTTCCTAAATTAAGATTGCATTCACTGCTCTTAGAAACTGCCACAGCTCCATTAAGGCACAGTTCCATTAAAGCTTATGAAGCTCTGCCAAGTTACATGGCAGAGAACTTGCCCTGTGGTTTGTTTAAAGGTTATAAGCTTTGCCTGCAAAGATGACAATTCCAGGTGGAATTCAGCTAGTCTTTAATTTATGCAGCTGCCCCGGTCAGCCAAAAGGTTGTTACTTCAGACTGTCAATTAAATAGAACACTGAAAATTTTAACCACGTTTCTTTATTCCTATAGATACCTAGAAAAAGACTTTTTTGTCAAATTACATTGTACCTATGAAATTCTCTCTTTTCCCCCTGCTGTTACGAATTATTTTATTTCAATTGCAAAAGACAACCTTATTCCAATTACAGAAATAAGATAAAAAACTTTCTTCACTATACAATAATGGAATTTCCAGTGCAGATTTTCAGTGTATAAACTGAATAACCAACTGTACCCTTGATAAACTCATATAAAACAGTAAATCAAAAGAAAGAGAACAGTGCCCAAACAAATTTTACTAAGTCTGATGTCAGAAGAAAACCTTCTTAAGATTCAGAAAAAACTTACTTTGAAACAGTGGTGACTTCTTATTTTTAAATAACCAATGGTGAATACCAATATATTTTCAACTAAAACTTCCTTTTTTTTTTTTTTCCCTGTGATTATGCTTTCGTTGCTAGCTATGTACTTCAGAATCATAACAACCATCGTCAATGATTTTTTAGAGCATATGGCCAAAAGATGCATACAATTTTAATGGAAAGAACATGCAAAAGCCTTCTTATTATTAATCCTTGCAAAAGGAAGAGGTTTATCTTCAAAGATGTACTTAAAGATATTTGTGACAGCTCAGGAATTTATCTCCAATTCTTCTTGCCCGTGGTGTGCCACATTGCTATTTTTTTCATAGCAACATTCAAGCAGCAAACTAAGATGTCATATGCATAATACAGAGATATAAAATGACCCTATTTCCACGTCCACATGATAAATGGAATGAAAGTTCAGTGAACATATATTTGCACATTAATTGAACTGCATGATTCTGTCCTGTTCAATCAAGTCACTACTGTATGTACCACTGGAATTTTTTCCCCAAGAATCATTAAAACTACTTTATCTCTCAAACACATACACATTTTCACCTATTTATCTTTTTGCCTGCCAAGATAGAAAAAAGTTACCTCTGCATATTCACATGATTGAAAGCACACACACATACATTTATATAATACTACATCACATTAATATGACGAGAATTCAAACTAAGTGCCATTGTTCACTGTAATAATCAGAGAACAAAGGTTCTTGATCAACTTTTGCAGCCTATAAATATTTAGGAGGCATTTGGGCTTTGAGAATATTTCATTTTGCCTTAAAAATCAAGTTTACCTTGGCTGATTTAATCATGAAGATCAATATGGCACATCTACAGTTCCGACATGATGATACTCTTGAAATTCACAACAAAAGGACTGAGCAAATTGTGATTAATACATCACCTTTAAAATCTTCAAAATATGTTAAGATTCTCTTATAGGCAGTGAAAATTTACAACATTTAGCAGGAAGACACAGAAGTAAACTGAGAAACAGAAACAATAAACAAAATATACTTCCAAGTCAATACTAACCCTTCAGTGAGACTAGCTCATATGCATTTCTACTGCCATTAAATTACTGATGCACATAGCTGGAATGCATTCTGGAGCCACATATTCATAAAAATGCACACATGATGTTTCACAGTTGACATTATTTTAATAAATCCAATTATCTTCAAAAGTCTCGGCAGGAGTCCTGCCTAAGCAGATTCTGGCTTTGAGTGTGTGTGGGGGGTGCAATCTCTAGATTCTTGGAGGAAAATTTCAATTTCATACTTGCAAAAGTAACAGCCTTGGAAGTTGTGTACCTCTAGTAAGAACACTTCCTCTTTAATAACACACTTCCAAAAGCACAATGAAATCCCAGTCTGAACAAAAAGAAAGACTTGACCTCACACCTGACCACTTCAGTGAAAATCGGACAAAAGAGATGCCTAAGAAAACTTAAAAAAGCAGTCCTCAAAAGGAAGATAGAGGCTTAAACAATTAAAAGACTGTTTCCAGAGGTAAAGACTTTATTAGGGAAGATTGTTTACCTTTAAATGAAGCAAATGCAGATAAGTGACCTAGTCCATGGACCATTTTACATACACACACTGAAGAAAACCCAAATCCTAGTTTGAAACCTGTGTAGGCAATGGAGTCTCAGCTATCAGACCACTCATTAAAATCTACATGGCAGAGTAATTATATATATTTTAGTCAACAACTATTATGATATTGGTTTGCAATCATGCTCCTAGAAGCACCATGGTGCACTCGGGTACCCCTTCAGACTGTACTGGGACAGCTGAAAAAAAATTGCATTTTTAAGAGTTTACAAGACCAAAGATTTTGTGACTGGAAGTAAGCAAAATCGATTTATGTAACCAAGTCTTTGCCAAACTGAATGACAGCTGATGCCTAGTACTTAGTTAGAAAAATAGAGACCTCCAACAGAAGAAGGAGGTGGACCTGTTGGAGCACATACAGAGGAGGCCACGAAGAAGCTCCGAAGGCTGAAGCACTTCTGCTGTGAAGACAGGCTGAGAGATTTGAGCTTGGTCAGGAGGGAGAAGAGGAGGCTTCGGGGAGACCTTAGAGCAGCTTCTGATGCTTAAATGGGCTATAAAGAAAGCTGAAGAGGGGCTTTTTGCAAGGGGACATACAGACAGAACAAGGGAGAATGGCTTTAAGCTAAAAGAGAGTAGATTTAGGTTAGATATCAGGAAAAAATTCTTTACAGTGAGGGTGGGTAGGCACTGGCACAGGCTGCCCAGAGAAGCTGTGGCTTCCCCATCCCTGCCAGTGTTCAAGATCAGCTTGAATGGAGCTTGGAGCAACCTGGTCGGGTGGAAGGTGTCCCTGCCCATGGAGGGGAGTTGGAACTGGATGGTCTTTGAGGTTCCTGCCAACCCAAACCACTTTATGAGTCTATAAAATACAAAAGCTACAGTTCCATTTATATCTTTTATAAATGTTCTTTTTAAAAATACATAATCAGTAAATTAGTCAACTGGTTATGTCTAAACTGATGTATTGCATGATTCAATATATTTGGCTTCTTTATGAATGTTTATTTTTTCCATTCATTATCTTTTGCTGGACTATTTGCTTTTCAATGGGAGAATCTTCTGCTTCTACTAGTAAAATAGTCCCCAAACCATAGATTATATTCTACAGTTTTAACATCATTTATTTTCATACCATTACACATGCCAACCTTTTGACTACTCAAGATCAAGAGTTGCTCTCAAGGCTCATATTTCACTATAGCTCTCATATTTTATGTAGCAAATTAGGTTCTACAGTAGCAGCTACAGCAAGACTGTCTCTCACACTGCACAGCTTAAAATTACTAGAGGATTTCATATGGGGGAAGCATTATACTATAAATTCAAACTCAAGTAAAAAATGGATAAAAACTTTCTGTAATTCTTTCCCATCCATTTTGCACAGTTTTGAGGCATATGTATGTAACAAATGTGGTTAAACCTTGAAACTATAAAAGGTAGTCAGAATTCTACTTTTGGGAACAGAAGTTGGAAGGGAATCTAGCAAATACTAATGAAGGGAGGTATTTTAAGTGTTCAGAGGGGGATGCACTCAAATCATGTCCAAAGGTCACCTACCAGGCAGACATTGTTATGAATTTCTTTTCTGCCACATTGGAATGCCCATATTAACTTGTCAAGATAATTGCTACAGCTGGGAGTTCCCGTCACTGACGATCAGGGTTTATTAGGTATCTGAAGACACAGGCAGGTGCTCACTAGGATTTATATGTGACACTGAACTACCTGTAGATAACTTTCAGGGGGAGTTCAAACACTTACTCAGCTTATATGCACATGAAATACTTTTCAGTGGAAATAGTTTATGGGTAAACACAAAAATAATAATGGTTTATGCACAGTTATAACCGTTCAGTTTTAAAATATCAACAAGTTAAAATTACTTTGATACACTGTTCTCCAATTTAAACTTAAAATTATCAACATTCTTAGTAGTAATAAAATAAACAATTATCGATTGATTGCAATTACTGTTTTTTTACACTAGTGATACCTATTTATACACAATGTGCGATAGCTTATGACTCAGTCAAATTTGAAGGGATTTCAATGGACCAAGCAAAAATGAACATCTTACTATAACAATTACACACTTGAAAATTTCTAAAGTCCTATTACAAACTATAAAGCTGGTAAACCCCTTAAAATACTCATCATTATGACTACATGGAGATCAGCGGGCTACACCTGTATAGAACTTGCTACTGCTCTTTAAAATGCAAATATCTTGCTTTAAATAAAGAGATGAACACTTAAAAAATACTAATAGCTAATTCTTTATTAGTCATCATGACTGACCACTCAATGCCTCAGTCCTCTTTTGTGGAAGAGGGAATATACAGCTGGATAAGATTAACAATGTATAGGCTCAATCAAATGCCTCAGCTGATGAAAACTATTGATCCACCAGAAAAGGGGAAGGCTATAATCCATTCATTCATTCATTCTGAAAAATAATCTGAAAATAGAAAGGGAAATGTCTTGTGTCTTGAGAACGTATGTACCCTGGAGTGACGGCTGACTAGGTCTTTGTTCGTCAAGTGGAGAGTAAAGCAGGGCAAAGAGACTAGGAAGACTGAATGGAGTGTTTTTATCTACCATGGACTTTTAATACACCTATAATTTATCCTAAAAGCATCCAATCAAGCATTCTTGTTTCCCAAATAACGTTTCCATTGATATCATGGTTTTCCCACAGAAACAAATCAGAGAGCCAACAGGATTTAACAATTACTGGTATGCTAGCAAAAAAAATTAAGTGTACCAGAACAGAGCACACTGCAAACTATCAAAGCAATAATAGTAGAAAAATATTGGTAGGTACATATTTTCTTAGAAAGTTCTGCTATTTACACACCCTGTTTTACCAGCTCCTTTTCAGAAATGAGTTAGTTCACTTCCACATTAAAACTAAGAAAAACAGGCAGTATGGTCCTGCTGGCAGTGAAACCCCATGGTTCTGCTACCAACCTGCCATATGATTTTCTTCATTTTGCTGTAGCCATTTCATGTATCATCTACCTAACTGTGCAAGACCTTTGAAATACTGTGTAACACATGCCTGTGCACAACCTGAAAGACTAGGATTCCAGCTGAGGCCTCTAGCCATTTGTGTAATGCAAACAGACAATAATATCAGCAAGCACAAATGCTCTGAATGGCTTTCAGACCATATCTGCTGTAGACACCTTGCATACGCACCTCTCACATCATTCATGTAAACATATTTCTACAGCACCACAAGCATACATGATTTTTTTAAAACATTTTATGAAAAAAGAAAAATGAAACAACTGCCTATCCTTGTTGTCAGAGGATTTTTCTCCCCTCTCAATCCCACGCGCAGAGCTGCAAAAGGGCGTCTGAAGTGTAACAAACACATTTATTGGCCTTTGCAGAAACATGCTACCCACCAGGCCTGACCTACTCCTTACATGTAAGGGAAGTGGGGGGCTTAACAATGATATTTCCTGATAATCAAGAGCCTTTCAGATTGCAGTATAAATCAGTCAGTTCTGCTTTCATTACAGCCATATTCTACTTCCTGTTCTGAGGTTTTCCTTAAAACTCTGATTTAATAACCTCCTTGTCTTTGAGCTGATTTTGATTTCCAGTTTCATTGAGATGTATTGGTGGCCTTTTCTTTATAAGAGTAAAAACAGTTGCCTTGACATTCTTCACATAAAAGCGGGCAGAGAGGTTACACTCAGTATTTCTATCAAGAGTGACCCCTTAATTTCTCACAAGGCAGCAGCCCTGAACTTCATTGTATCATTTATTTGAATTTTGTGAAGAAAAACAGGAATCAAAAGCAGCTTTCTGCTTTCTATTTAGGTAGAGGAACTTTTGCTCTCTACCTAAATAGAGAAACCTTTGCTTCTTCTCAACACAATCCCTCAAGAAGATAGGGTGGCAGGACACAGATGTGTCTGTCCAGCCATTATGGCCTGCTCCTCCACCACAATCCACACAGGAACCAGGAGGGCAACATCACTTAGTGTAGCTATCCTCCCTGTGGTAAAAGCACCCCAACCCAGGGGTAAGAGCACCCCTCTTCTACTACATGCCAGGTTAACCATGTAGGAGAGGAAACAAATGGCTTTTAAGCAGAGAAATTTTTGTTTCAGAAAGAAGAAAAGAAATGATGCTTTCCCCAACATGGAGATTATCTATACTAATAGCTAATTAGAAAAAAAGGCCGCTCTGGAAAAAGTCACATAGTTTAATGAAAGAGGGATCCTTTGAAGAGGATGAATGCATATGCCAAAAAGCAACAAATGACTCATCAGCCGTATCAAATAAAGGTAGGAGACCTGAAAAAAAGTCATTCCTTAAACTGTGTTGTTACAGGTAATTACATGAAATTTTTATTATATTCTGTATGTTACAGCAATTTACACATGTATTGTTGTATTTGAGACTGTTCTCAGGCCCACTTTGTAATGACATTAGCACAGTCTGTTATGTGCTTTACTGTGCAGGAGACCAGAGTAATTCAGGATAAAAATCTTCATATTTAACTACCTATGCACAACTTATACTTTTTTTAGATGCTTCTAATTTTCATATTTACAAGGCTATGACACTAAAAGACAAAGTGTAGGCAGATTTGGCAATTATTCATGGAAGGCTTCACTGCCTACAGCTTTGACTCTGTTACTGTTTGTTGCCCCTTTGTGTTAAAAGATTGAAGAATGGTCTTTGGATTACTTGACAGCCTCCTCTAGATGCATTTGTTTCTCTATGTGGAAATCAGCATTTGAAAAAAAAGGCAAAAAAAACCCCAAAGAACCCCAACCTGTTTGTATCTTCCTGAAACATTCAACAGTAACACAAACACTCTAGTTTTCTTTCAGGCTTCAGAAAAAAATCAGTAAGAGAACATCACAGCTATGTCAACTGAAAAGAAAAAGATGAATAATTAAATTTCAAGGCTGGATCATGAAGATCAAAGAGTGGAAAAAAAAAGGCAAAATATGAGACCACTATTATCAAACCTGAGGAAATGCTGTGTGTGTCATCCACAGAAACAGCTACTTAAGGTGTGTTAGCCTCAAAATACACCAAAACTGTAGTATCACTATGTAGGGCACAGGATGAAATCCTTAAGTTTGCTATTACATCAAAGGAGCCATTTCCCTCAAGCAGAAAAGTGTCTCCAATTCAAAAAATCAGCATCCAGTCCTGCATGCTTATCGTTCTTAGTTGTTACTCTTGTGTGTATTCAGTAGGACTATATACAAATGACACTACCGCCCTGATTTAGGAAAGCACTTAATCATCTTTTACCTTCCAAATAGGATTTTCCCTGTACGGGAGAACTTTGGCGTTCCCTCTGAGTACTTTCTTGAATGGGAGAAACAGCATCTAATGATAAACTCTTAGAGGTTTGTGTCAGCTGTGCCAGCTAATCCAGCTGGGCCACACGCTGAAGCACAAAGGCCAGCAAATACATTAACTCTCTGAAAGTTTTCAAATAATAAAGCAACACAACTGACACCCACGGAAACCTGTACCACTTCTAGAATTTTACACACACAAATGAAAAAAGTATATGGGAAAATTTTACAAACAAATGAGAAAACAGACTTTGATAAGGGAGCTAAATTGATAGTAGTACCAGTACAGTGACAAATCTAAGCCCCCCAAAATCCCATTACAAATCTAGAAAATCAAAGTGACTCTTCATTTGTGGACACAAGAGAAAGTTATTTAAAATAGTGCAACAGTGAATAAAATAAAAGATACCAATCCTGCTTCCAAAAATCTCTGAGAGAAGCCAAGTATGCAACTGAATCAGGTCAGCAAAACTAAACACTAATATTAGTATTAATCTAAATAAAATTGAATTATGTCATTTTTTTACAGTATGCAAGTGGACTTACTTCCTTATTCTTTAAAATAACTAACACAGATTATCTATTCTCTTTAATAATGCAATTTGAATTACAAAATATTCATATTAAAAATTTATTTGACTATAGTGGTAAAAGTCACCTAGACATTTTGTCGTAGTTAAACATTAGCTTTGGAGTACATCACAAATTCCCTACTGTGAGTCCAAGACCTGTTTCATATAGAAATGCTCTGAGCTTCCAATTGACATTACATTTAAATGAGTCAGTAACTGTGCACACTGAATAAAAATATCTGTCAGTTATTAAAAATGCAGTGACTTACTCAGCAGCAATGTTCAAAAGAGACAAACTCAGTATAGCACACTGGTGGTCACAAAGAACTGCCATTTTTGTCTTAAAAATCAGTTATTCAAAATATACTCCCATGATCACAATATTTTCACCTCTAAGAATAAAGTTAGACCCATTCAGACCAGGTAAAATACTCACACATGACTACAGAAGCCAACAAAATAAATGCAGATCCAAAATGACCAATCTAAACTAGCAATACCAAGCACCTAATGTAGACAACACACAGTATAGTTGATGTCATTCCAGAATTTATCAAGAATTGAGCTTGTAGCATTGCATCATAAAACTAAACTTCTCTCTCATGTCCAGTCTGTTCAAACAGCTCATGTCATATGGTACCAGGAAGTGAGGCAAGCCAAAGACTTGGAAGGAACACAAGCCAAACTGTAGAGCTGACCTTGGAGCAGATACAGTACATTTTTTGCTCTGAAGCAATGAAGAAAATTCAAGGGCACAGAGGAAAGGTCAGACAGTCACCTTCTGTTGATGGGAAATTACAACACATGCTCACCAAAGCTCTGAACTACGCAGTTTCAAAGACCTACATAATGATAAAACTTTCCTAGGAGGAGTTTATCAGCTTACACATTGTTATAACCAGACAAGAATTCCAAAGATTGTTCATTAAACACTAGAAACAGCACAAGCGACATAGTGAAACCCCTTGCATTTTCACCCCAAAATTGCAAGAAAGTAAGCCCCACTATCAAAATGGCAGACAGCTATTTAACATCCCACCCACGTAAGACAGGATTTCCTACCTCAGCTTTGCTGGAAGCCAGTGATGTCAAAACCTGAAAATTACAGGAAAAATGCCTTAGTATTGATTCAACAAAACAGGAGTGGGATTAATTTGCTTTTGAGGTAACTGACAACGGTTGTTATGGCTTGAGAGAATAGAACTGAAGAGAACTTTCATACTGACTGCTCACCTCTCATGCATATCAGAGGCAAAATCAGGCATAAATTAAAAGAACAGTAATATTCGGGGAATAACCAAAACCATGCCAAAACAGAACTGGAAAAAAAATGTTTTTTCTATTTTTACTTATTTTTAATTTGTTTCTGACCAGAAATGATGAGTAATGCAACTAGAAACTATTCTAACACATCAAGAAAATTACCAAGACATGCTTTGAAAACAAGCCAGTGTAGTTTCATAGTGCTGAAAGCAACAGTGAGTTTGAAGAGTACACTCCGTGTAAAGCATGACAAAGAAAGGTTTGCCAGCTTCTGCTCACTGGCGATGTACTGTGTTGGGTGCAGGTACTGGCAGGAAAGGAACTGCAGGAAATTCTACAGGAAAAGGTCAGGCCCTGTTCCAGTTCTGACTTACAGCAATAAAGGCTGGGCATAGCACAAACATACTTGTCTCCCAATGAGCTCTGGAAGAGCAGGAATTATTCCTCTCCTCCAAACAAGGAATTAATTCATCATTAATTCTGTAGATTTAGGCAGCAAACCATAAGCAAACCAACTACTACCACAGACTTGCACAAAATTCAGTTCAGGCAATACAGATAAAATTGTTATTTACATTACAATAACAAATAACAAACATTAAGTGTTATTAAGTTAACAGTTGCTATTAGGTTATGAGGGCTGTTAAACTGCATTTGTAAAACAAAACTCTGTTAAAACTTTATGTGATAATACTATCACAACTTTACTAGGCTGAAACCCCCCTTATAATCTCACGTATATATGACTGGCACCTAGATCTAATTCTATCTACATGAGAATTGATCTTTCTTTCTACTGAGGTCACCAATCACTTTTAAAGGGTATCACCAATTTTCCCCAGCTTTTATGAGCAGGAGAGGGAGTGACCAACAGTGACTCAGTCGGAGGGGAGGCAAAGCAGAGCAGAGAGTTTAACTGAATATAGCTCAGCCTGCATAGCAAAAATAAAATTTGTGTGCAGAGCTGGTGTTCAATGGAAGACATCTGTGGATTCATCAAAAAATTACTTCAAAAGAATTTGGGAATGGAAATGATCTCCTGACACATCACAACTAGGCACGTGCAATCGCAGTTACTTAATTTAACCTGATTCCAAAACAGTATCAGCTCTGTTTGAAATGTGAATTTTTGTCACTAATAGAATTTTTGAAGGCTGTTCAAGAATTTCTCTCACACAAGCAGAACTTACCCTTATTTAAATTCTATTTATTTACAAACAACCTATCACCTTTTTCTTTCTTTCTGTTTTTTTTTTTCTTTGTTATTCCTCTTCAGCAATACTCTTTAGGTTTAGCAGTTATTTTTCTTTTCCAACACAGACCTTACGTAAAGTCATCTCATCTGTTCTCTGCTAGAATTCCATTAGGCTTAACGTCATTCTGTTAGTGTCCCCTCACAAGAAGGTCTATCAATAAACTCAGTAGAGTTACATTCAACTTACTACAATCTAATTACATCATATTTTCTTTTAGGTAAATGAATAAAAACAAATATTTTAGAGGATGCACACAAAACCTAGTTTAACCTAAAACACCAGTATTTGGAGTGGAGTCTCTTTAAGCTCTCATAAATCCCACTCTAAACCATCTCTCAGAGATGCCCCTCTCATCTATGTAAATAATGTGAATAAAACTAAGCAATAGAACTACTCTAACCAAGGACTCACTAATGCCTTGAAATATAATTAAGCACTCTTCTACCTTAGTAATCCACATGTACACCCAGAGAGTGTATTTCTCTTTTATACTGCTTTACCTTCCCGTTGCTTTATAGTCATCAAGTGGTCAACTGGACCACTGGACACATTATGCTGACATCTTTCTTCTCAAAGTTATTGCCTGATAAATCCCTGTTCAGCTGCTGAATTCCAGTTAGCTCCTAGAAGGATGACCTTTTACTTGGTATTACTAACATTAATTCACTTCTTTTATTTCAACCTGCTAGAGCATTCATCTCTTCCTGGATCAGGCTCTTCTATATTTCCAATTAGCTTCACATTTTTATCAAATTTCATCAGCAGATTCTTATGCCAAGCACGCTAATGAAAAATTATCAAATGAAATGATAAATAACTTGACACAGTCATACTGCTGAGGGCAGCATTGCTTTGAGCCATGCAGTACTGCTGACACCTGCCTGGCAGGTTACCAGGCGCTCACATCAGTGTTATGTTAGTAAAATACTTCACCAGCCCATGCTATATAGTTGAGCAAAATGCCCTGTGTCATCCAGTCTGGAGATGGGGATACGAACATACCCTGAGACACGAGGACAGGCTGGATGCAGTTTTGAGAAACCTGGTCTAGTGGAAGGTGTCCCTAGGACACGGGTAGTTGGAACTAGATGATCTTTAAGGTGCCTTCCAACTCAAACCATTCCATGTCTCTATGATTCCTGAAAACTCTGTAAAGTGATCCTCTCACCAGAAGGACTATGGTCTTCAACAGTAGACTCATCACTATATAAATAGAGGCAGATATGGAATGTTTCTATTTAAAATAATGATATTCCTCAAGCTGACGTTTAATTAATAAACATTAGAACACATTAATATTCTAGGTCGAATAACATTTATTAAATTAATGAGCTGACTGCTGTTAGTCTGTAAAGACCTGACAATTACCTAAAAGTTTTAGCAGAGATTTTTGTTCAAGTTTATGTACCTTAATGCTTGTATGACTGATTTCCTACTCCCTCTCAACTCTACTCACCTCTCCACTTCCTGAAACTTTTAATTTCTAGACCAGCAACTGGATTTTCTGTCAAGTTTGAGAAGTCAATGAATGAACACTCGAGAGTTGTATAAAGCATATGACAAAGAATAGTAGTTGGGAAGTCATTCCTTGCTGTAGGCTTTTGCGAAACTTGTCTGCATGTGACAGCACAATTACCCAATTAAACCCTCTGAGAAGGTATGGCCAGGTATCAGCCTTCTTAAGAGAGTACCCATTGAGACCTGTGGCCAGGTCACCCAAGACAGAAAACCAACTTATCTATCCTGGGCAATCCTGGGTAAAGAAGCACCTATAGTTATGTCTTGATAATAAACTAATTATTACAGAAGGGGAGGATTGGGGACAAGCCAAGGAAAGGAGCAGAGACCAAGAACTGGAGTGTAGACAATGTGCCTGTCACAATTAGTTGATCTTGCTTTACAAGTCTGGCAGCTTCCTTTGTGGATCATGCTATCTGCAACAGCTTATAGTTCTTAGCGATGTTTGGTATGAAGTATGACATTCTCTTACTGTCTCCTGGACATTTTATGTACTACTTAAGAACGCAGCAATTTCATCAAGAGAGATCACAGCTTGGGTGACGTTTTCCTATCTTTCTCACAATAATCCCTTTGTGAAATAAAAAGCCCATGGGTTTATGTCACTTTCTCAAGGAGGTTGCAATTTATTTTTCTTGTACTAGAAGCTATACAAGACTGACAGAAAACATCCTTAAAATGGCTTTTTTGCTACTCACAAAAGTTGCACTCAATTCAGAAACTCGCATTGTACATAAGGAAACATATGAATGCTGACAAAAATGTAGATATGGTGATAACACTGCAAATGCAGTAAACAGTCTTTTAAGCTATGTTTACTGGTTTTAATGCTTAGAAAGGCCTTACCTTGAAGTGCATGTATATGTAGTTCCTAACCTCCAGAATTAATTAAAATGACAGCATGTGCCATTCTAAGAGTGTATCCAAATAGTTGTTATTTGTTATGTATCTCAAGCTAGCAAATTGCCATAAAGAAATAAAGGAAATCTTCTAGAATGAAAAAAGCTCCTGAAATATGAAATGGAAAGCTCATTTAACGTAATTTCTGTATTAAATACATATGAAATTTCCTGTGTAAAAGCTCGAAGATAAAAGAGCAGGGACAAAAACTGAAAGAGACACATTATGAGCCAGGATTCTCATCTATCACTTGCCTGAAAGCCAGTAACCATTTCACTGACTTGGTCATCTCATCAACATTTTTCTGAATGAATGTTGAACTTTTAAAAAAACACAATTTTCACCTTTCATAACTTTGTAACTTCCTAGGTTTCTGTGGCATGAGAAAAGGTTTATTTCAGTCCTAGTCCAAGAAACTAAATGCATGGAATTCCTTCAGTGTTGCCTCACATTTAGCTCATCCTGCTTCAGACTCATATAGGGCATGCATATGTTACAAGAACACTCATTGAAAGAGGTGCAACTCTTTCCTTGCAGTTTAGCATCTTTCTTGTGCTTACCTGAGAATACTACCTAGTTACAAAACATGATTCGAATAAATAAAAAAATAAATAAATAAAGGTACAAATGGACATTTACAGTAAGCTGAAGAAGACCATCTCCTGTACTTCAGACTTCTGAAATTCAGAATATTTCAGAATATATTTCAGACAAAGAGGATTTTGAGAATGAAAAAAATGTATAAACTTAGAAGAAAAAAAGATAGCATGACTGGAATTGTCAATGACAGGATGGAATTGGTTTTATTTCTTTTTCTTCCACCATTAATGTTAATAAAGTGACTCAAGAGCTGTTTCTTCGATAGATATTCTAAGAAGTAATTTTATTACAGTAAAGCTTTTGATGTCTATAAGCCACCTCCTAGGTTTTTTCAGGGCTGTTGGAAGAGAAATATAAGTACAATTCATGTCATGTAGTATGGCTGAACTTTTGTGTATCAATGAGTGGAACATGTGGCTGAATGTGCAGGTCATGTTTCATTCAAACTCGGCCATTGGAGTTAAGAAAGTAGGAGACAGCCAAGTTGTGTCTCTTTTTAGAGAGAGTGTTTAATTTCTTAGAAATAAAATACATTACCAACAACCAAATCTGCTGCTTCATCCACTCTCACTGTTAACCAGTACCTCCCCAGCTTAAGCAGTCCTGAAAATACTGCAGTAAACACTCCTACAAGGCAACTGAATAAGATTTGGACTAACAAGGAGATCAAGAGAAGAAATTTGACATGGTTTTGTGAATGGCTTGGCATTTATCAGAACAAATGTGAAATATTACTTTGAACTGTTTGTCTCGCTGAGCTTAGGCAGTTTTAAAAATTACACTGTACTGCAACCTTTTATTAATTTCTGCATTTGCCTGAGAGTGGGACAGATGTAAGAGTGATTGCCCATTGGTTCTTCCCCTTTTTCATTTGCCTGGTACAGTCCCTGGTGCAGCTCCTCAGGATTCAGAATATATTTCTGATTGTGATTCACAGTCCATGTCACTGAACAGAATTCGAGCTGCTGAAGCTATTTTGTGAGAGGTGTATGAAGAAACGGGCCTTATGCTGAATATTCTTCACCACCTCTGCACTCCATTATGTGAACAATTACCTGCAATATCACTGATTCACTGTGATAAACACCAGCAGTGGAACAGGAAAATAAACAAGAAAAAAAACAACCAACTAGCCTCCCCTATTATTATTTTCACAATGTAATGTCTGACTATTAGTACTGATAAAAATTAAAAAAAAAAAAAAAGGCAAACCTGCATTGTCTTAATTTACTTCCTAAAGCACTATATCTATGAAATGTGAAATTCTAATAATTCTAATTTATTTAGCCAAATTCAGTGATGTTATCATGATAAATAGGGCTGTAAATCTAAATTGTTTCTTTAACACATTTAAATATCTCCGTCATAAGCATACAAAAACATGCATGCAAAAGATATCACCTTCTTGCTAAGACAGTTTATTCATTAGTCTCCATTACATAAGAAAGATACCACATAAGAAGGACATGGAGCTGTTGAAGCAAGTCCAGAGGAGGTCCATGAGGATGATAAGGGAACTGGAGCACCTCCTGTATGAAGACAGACTGGGGAAGTTTGGGCTCTTCAGCCTGGAGAAGCTGCTTGGAGACCTCATAGCAGCCTCCCAGTATCTGAAGGGGGTCTACAAGGATGCTGGGGAGCTACTCTTCATCAGGGGCTGTAGTGACAGGACAAAGGTTTAAAGTGAAACAGGGGAAGTTCAGCTTAGAAGAAGCTCTTTACTGTGAGGGTGGTGAGGCACTGGAACAGGCTGCCCAGAGAAGTGGCAAATGCTCCATCCCTGTGTCCTGGGTTCAGCAGTAGCAGTCATTTTTCTCCTTCTCGGTAGGTGGTGCAGTGCTGTGGTTTTGACTTTCAGCATGGGAACAGTGCTGATAATGCCAATGTTTTCAGTAACTGCTTAGAATGTTTTGGTCTGGCCAAGGACTTTCTGAGCCTCATGCTCTGCCATGGCTCCCCTCCCAGGGAGGAGGGAAAGACAGGAGGAAGCAGAGACAGGACACATGACCCAAACTGACCAAAGAGGTATTCTACACCACAGTATGTCATGCCCAGGATGTAAAACGGAGGGCAGAGACCTAGAAGGGTTGGGGGGTGCACTGTTTGTTTGGGCTGGGTGCAGATGGTGAGCAATTGAATTATTTTCCCTTGTATTTCTCTTGTCATTATTATTATTGGTAGTAGCAGCAGCGGTTTGTGTTATACCTTAGTTACTAAACTGTTCTTATCTCAACCTGCGGGAGGTTGCATTATTTCAATTCTCCTTCAAATCCCTCCAGCAGCAGGGGGAAGAAAGAGGGGTGAGTGAGTGAGCAATGTGCATGGCTGAGAGGCTTAAACCACGATATTCTGGCAGTATTCATGGCCAGGTTGGACAGGATCTTTGGTGACATGGTCTAGGGTAAAACACCCCTGCATATGGCAAGGTGGGGTAGAACTAGATGATTTTAAGGTCTCTTCCAACCCAAACAATTCTGTGATTCTCCTTGCTTTCTAAAAGCAATGCTGGAAAGCAAATTAAAATTCACTTTCATATCCACATTCATTAGGCTACCATGAAACCCCGCACATTCAGTTGTGAACCTAATCCTTAACGGTCAAAAACGTGGCTGAGTATTAGGAAGGCGGCACTTGATCCAAGAATGTTTACTTAAGTAGGTTGTTTTTCAATTTTGATCTTAATATTATACATATTACTTCTCTAATACAGTTTTAACTAAAACACAGTATTTTTTAAATTAAATGGATTATTTTTGTTTAAACTGGCCAGGAAGGCTTTAGGAGGTCACAGAATCATAGAATAGTTAGGGTTGGAAAGGACCTTAAGATCATCTAGTACAAAACACCCTGCCATGGGTCAGGGACACCTCCCACTACACCATATCACCCAAGGCTATGTCCATTCTGGCCTTGAACACCGCCAGCGATGGAGCATTCACAGCTTCCCTGGGCAACCCATTCCAGTGCCTCACCACCCTTAC